>CAUYQV010100803.1:0-40078 GCA_963574575.1 Galagoides demidoff
AATTTTATTGAATGGTAACTATGTACATTAATGCACTTCTGGGGTACAGTGTGGGGTTTTCGCATGCAATCCGAAATACTTCCATCAAACTGATCAATACAGCCTTCATGTCATTTTTTCAGTTATAGTTTTAAAACATTCTGATTCTACTCTTAGAGAGTTTCACTTGTACCCCTGTAAGATATACCTCAAAAATGGTCCCTCCAATCCCCCTCCCTCCACCCATTCCCCCCTCCCGTCTCCCTCCCCCCTCCCCACATTCTTAGACTATTTGGTTATAGCTTTCATATAAAAGGTATAAATTAGTTTCATAATAAAGGTGTGTACATTGGATAGTTTTTCCTCCATTCTTGCGATACTTTGCTCAGAAGAACATTCTTTGTGGGGTCTTGTGAAAAGCTGTGGGTTCCTTAGTGCGGGATTCTCAGAACGTGGTTTGCACAGAAATCACTTGTATTTTGTCACTTGAGTGCTCTGTATTCTGAAGCAGATGGCTCCTATGTTGGGGGTGCATTTGCTGAAATGCATGTGATAAATGCAGGCCTGCTGGCAGCACCAGGACTGGTTCAGTTACCCTGAGACTAGATCAGGGATGCTCTCTGAAAGCATCCATTCAAAGATCTCCAGGGACCAACACAAACCCTTCCCCTCTGATAGGTCCCCCTGGGGGCTCCCTGCTCCATAGTCCCCCAGTGTGACTCACAGCCTGGCGCACAGAACTCCATGACGAGGATGTGGACTGTGTGTGTTCACATCACAACCCAACACCTGTAGCTCCCAGCAAGAGCACTGTGGAGACCTCACAGTGGAGTGGCCTCTCTGATGGTGGTGAAACGTGGTTATCTGGAAGACTGGAAGCTCCAGTACATCCCTGGGCACAGGCCTAGGGACACCCTGATGCTGATGTGGGCTTGAAGGATGACGTGAGATAAGCAGTGGGGACCCAGGACTCATCTCCACTGCCCTTCCCCCCTTTGGTTACCAGCCCCAGGTGTTATGGGCTGTGGGCTTGATGGTGATGGCAGAGGTGCCATTGGAAGGGGCCTCAAGGGATGATACAGTGAAACTAATTAGTGAATAAATTCTTTCATGAGAACAGCACCCTCTGACGCAAACTTGAGTCCCCAGGATGGAGCCAACAGGGTTTACGGGGCCGGTGCCCTCTAAGGACTCCCTGGATGGCTGCTGTCCCTTCTGTGCAATGTCCTCTGAGGCCCCCAAGCAGGTGGAGATCTTGCTGTTGCTACAGAAGGCTCCTCACTGCTCTAACCAGCTCAGCCCATCTCCTCAAACACAGATCTGAGTGATGCCTTGGGGTGGCAGTCCCTAGCTCTGAGGCAAAAACGCAAACTCTTGTCCATGGACTGGGAGGCCCAGTGAGGCCTGTTCTCCACTCACCCGCAACCTGGCTGGTGTCCCTCCTCTGTGCACTACACCCAGCCTATCTGCTCTCATGTCCTGCCTGCCTCAGGGCCTTGTCTATGGCATGCCTTCTGTCTGGAGCACCCCTGCCCCTCTTCCACCCTGAGTGCTATGTGCTTTGCTGCTGGCACTGGGGTGGGGTGGGGTGGGGTGGGGAGACGTGTGACCTTCCTTTATTTCTTGTCCAAGCTTAGGACTAGACATAGAAGTGTAAGTGGGGCCCATGTAAATATATCCTATAAAACCCAATTCAACTAACCCTTACCCAGATCCCCAAAATGCTCCAGACCTCTCTAATGTCACCTGTTCTGCAGGGACATCAGAGGAAGAGGGACCAGTGGCCTTAACCAACTACAGCTGAAGCCTCTGGCTAGGCTGCATACCGGACACAGTCTTGCACACACACGACCAAGTCTACACCCAGGGCCCGCAAGTCTGCACAGGAGGCACGGGGCTCCATGGGCCTCACAGGAAGCTGCAGGGCAGCATGAGAGCTTCCCTGAAGGATCCAGGAACCCAACTGACAGAAGGCAGAGTGAGGGGAAGGAAGGATAAAGTTCATTTAACATGACAGCATGGGGAGTGTGGTTACCAGGACACCAACTGGGTCCGCTTGTTTCTGTGCCTTCTTCCTGGGAAGGGGGAGGTGACAGTTTTGGGTGGCGGTAAATGATCTTCAGGGGAATGAGTGGGTCCGGGAGGCAGACAACTTGTGAATAGCCCTCTTTGGAAACGAACCTTCCTGACAGTTTGGGCTGAGGTTAGCCCAGACATCATGTGGGATCTGATGCTCAGTCTCTCCTTGTGCTGGGACTTCTAATCTTCTCCAGTTAGTGAAATTTCAGGGAAGGGATAGAAGACAAGTATAGACACAGAAGCTTCAGAGAACAGCTCCCACCTGTGCCCTGGGAGGGACAGGGCTATGAGGCAAAGGGGGCTCAGAAGTGCCAGCACAGCCACACACCACGCCTGGGGGCATCGTTTTCTGAGCCTTGACATAGCATCTAGGGAAAAGTGTGTTTCCCAAGGCCAGCCAGCTCTTTAGGGGAGGAAAGAGCCCCTTCTTCCCAGACTGACCCCTCTGTGGAGACATGACTAGTGGGAGATCCCATTTTCTGTCTTCTAAGTGCTCCCTTGAGAGTAGGTCACAGAGTGTGAAGCTGGGTGGTAATGGGATTAGTATCTGACCTTGCTCCAGGCTGCACACCCACTGCCTTCCCCTTGGCCAGCCAGGTGACATCTGGCAGGTAATAGGCGTGGGGCAGGGGGAACTGTATCATGCTGTCCCCTCCCCACACCCACCGGTTTACAGATTTGACTGCATTCAGAATTACCCAGGGTCATGTTAAAAACACAGATTCTCAGGCCCTCCCCAGAGATCCTGAGTTAGCAGGCTAGGCAAGAAACCTGGGACTCTACTTTTCCTCTGACTGGGCTACTGATGGGGTTTCTCCCAACCCTGGCGCACCTCCAACTCTCCCCAGGGGCCTGTGATCTGGCCACTGTGCTTTGTCTGGAGTTAGCTCCCTATTTGTCCACCTTGTTCTGAATGCAGTGCCCACAACATGCGCCTCTCGGGTCCCAGCAGCAAGGAGCAGAGATGACCGGCCTCCCCAGCCTCTGCGCTGAGACGCTTCCCTGTGCTGGTGTAGAGGTCACACTCCCCACAGGTTGACAGAGAGCAGGGACATGGAGGCAGGCCTGTGCCCATGAGATGGAGCTCCTCTGAAGGACCACGGGGCTCAAGGAAACCTAAGGCATCAGCTGTCCTAAGGCATCTGTCCTCCCTCCTCCATGGTTCTCAGATCTGCAGCAGCACCCACCAGCTGTCCTGCCCCCTGCTCCCTCCCCATTTCCCCCCACAGACATGTCCCCCAGTGAATGTTTTGCTCATGGCTAATTCTGTCTCATGCCCATGTCTCAGAGGACCTGATCTAAGGAACCAAGCAACTCACACTTTGCCACCCTTCGACTCCCTATGAACTCTGGGCCCCTGATGGCTCTAGAAAACTGGCCCTGCCGGTTCTCCATCCTCCGGAGGCCACACAGCTGCGCCCCCTGCCAGAGCTGAGCAGAGGCAGACAAGTCAGGCTCAAGGTCAGGAGCCAAGGCCCCAGCTTGCGGTCACGGGGAAGCCTGGTCCAGGAGGGCCCCCATGTATACGTTTATCCACCTGGCTACACTCCCACCCTAGGCTGGAAGGATGACAGCGCTCCAGGGTGCAGGCAGATGTTGGGAAGTGGAGCACTCCTGTGTGCTGTGAAACAGGAGCCATAGTGGGCACAGCGCCATGCTCGCTTCCAAATACAGTGGCCTGGGTGGAGGCTACAGAGGCCTTCTTTTTCTAGTCCAGGGTTTTGGTCCTTGCACGCTACAGTTGAGGCATCTACAAGACCCCAAGCCACTCACTGGAACTAACTACTCCACAAGCAGGCACACAAGATAGGCTGTCTGTGTATTTTGATGGAATTCCCAGAAAATCTCTAGATGGGCCCTGGAGACCCAGCAATGCCATGCCACGATTTCCCTCCTCCCAGGAGGCTCTCCTGAGTGGGAATCTTTCCTGTGAAGCCAGGTGGTCTAGGCTCCTGCAGCCTTTCCTACAGGGTCTCTGCAGCCCTGCACCAAGATGAAAACGGAACTTCAGCTTGCTAGGAATACCTTCACTCCATAATTTGACTTAACTGCAAAGAAACTTCAGGCAGATGACACTGTAAATGCATGTGTCCTCAAGCCCACACTTACTTACTGTGTTGGAAAAAGAACAGAGAGGATCATTAGGAACTTTTGCTGAACAGTGGCTCAGTTGGGTCTGCAGAGATTTGGCAATGGGCTAAGGGTAGCAATCCTCTCTTGCCCGCTATTGCTATGACCAAGGGGGCCAGACCAACTCTGGGGGCCAGAACATGTTGGGTAGTGTAGGTGACATCTGAAAATGGCTTGGGTTCTAAGTGGATCAGAGGAAAGTGTAACAGAGGTCTCCCCCATTCTGCCTCACTTATTGAGTCGGTGTACAATCTGGATACAGAGATGACAATACAGTGGGGCCAGAACAGCCCTCCCTGGGACATCAGAGCCAGCTGTTAAATTATCCAGGCTCCAGGCTCCCTGAATCCACGTTGGTAGCTTGAATTGGTGTGGTGAGAGATCAGATTGGTTCCCAAAGCGGCAGCCTTGAGAGAGGGGTCTTTTAAGAAGTAACTGGGTCATACTGCCTTGGCGAATGGAGTGATCCATCCAAGGATGAATGAGTTAGTGGATTAATGGGTTAATGGATTAATGGTTTATCCTGGGAGTGGGCCTGGGGCTTTATTAGAGGAAGGAGACCTGAGCCAGCCCCTTCAGCCCCCTCTTGTGTGATGCCCTGCACCACCTGGACACTGTAGACAGCAAGAGGGCTCTTGCTGAGGGCACATCCTCCATCTTGGACTCAGCCTCAATACCTAGAGTTCAGTTACAACAATGCAAAATGGACCAAGACAGAACATTGGTACCAGACATGGGAGCCATGGAAATTAGTGAACACTACAGACCAGGGCTTTACACTCTGCCTACCTCAAGCTGGTGTCCATCAGATCAGGAGTCCCACATGCTATGATCACCCAACGTACAACAAAGGACCCACTGCAACTTAATGGGGGGGGCGGGGAGGCGAGTGAGGATGGTCTTTCAATAAATGGTGGTAGATCACTTGAACATCATGTGGGAAAAGGAGAACGTTCAGCCCTACCTTACATTGTCCATAAGGATTATTGAGAGAAGGTTCATAGACGTAAGTATGAAAGAGGAAACTTCTAGAAGAAAACTTAGACCACTGTGGTAGGCAGAATAATGCCCCAACTACCACCACCAAGCCCACATGCTAATCTGGAGCCATAACATTCCGTGGCTAGGGGAGTTAAGGTTGCAGATGTGTGAATAAGAGAGAGAACAGTCTCCCCTGAAACTTCCTGGGAAACCTGCCTTCCTCCCGAGATCTCATGGGAAGGAAGAAAGTCATGTGCCTCAGAAGGCATGTTGCAGCTCAGCTTCTAAGAAGTAAGATGCGTCTGTCTTACCAGGATGCCTGTCCTTCTATCTGCTTCTTGGAGGTGTTGGGGAATCTGAAGTTGAACCTGGGCTGACACTGGCTGTGACCTAGAGATCAGACGAAGGCCCTGTTGGACACTGCCTTAGAGGATGCTGGGGCTGCTTTGCTTCTCCCTCCACCCTGGCAGGACCACGGAGATGAGGCCAAGACCACAGTAGATAACTTACACTGGCATTTGTCTCTTCTGGAAGTTTTCCATTGTCCTTTAATAGATCAAATGGGCCAACATCAAAAACTGGCTTAACATCAAAAATCCCTTCTGTCCATTTCTGGTCTTACTCAGTATTTTGCCTTGTTTCAAGGAAGTCTAGAACTGTCCCTCAGCCAACATAACTCTGCACTTTAATAAAGGTGTCCTCCCCAGGCTGAGGAGCAGAGGAGGGAAGAACACAGTAAAACCTTTCAGGAGATCTAGGACCAGAATTCAAAGCCATCTGCCTCAGATGATGACAGAGCTCCATGGTCAGGAGCAAGGAGCTTTGCGGCAAAGTGCCTGGGTTGCGGATTCAAAGCCCGGTTTTGCCACATTCTGTGTGATCTTAAACGAGACTAACCTGTGACTCAGTTTACTTATCAGGAAAGTGGGGTTGATAACAGTCCCCATCTGCCATATACCGAGTGGGATGCAGATATTAGCCCATATTATCATCACCATCATCATTGCCACTGTTAACAACGATGGCAGCAAGAACCTGGCCTGTTTTCCATCTTCCTTTAATGTGTATCTGGCTCACAGGAGTGAAGGGAAGAAATGTGACATGTAGGAGACTGGACAGCACAAGGAGAAAAAGCCAAAGAAGGCTGAGCCACAGGGAATGGACACAGGCTTCCGCCCCTTGGCTGGCTGTCTTCCTTCTCCCCTCCGTGGGCCTCAGGGTCTGAGCCCTCTCCCTGCAGAAGTCACGGGTGGGCTCTCTCCTCCACCCACCCCCCGGATCTGCTAAGTCCTCAGGGAGCAGCCACCACCATTTGTTATCCCAATGGGGACTGCCAGACCCCTGGCCCCAACCCAGACACCACCACTGAAATGAAAACACCCAACTCAGGTCAGCGGGCAGTTTATTTTCTTTATTTTTTCACAAGCTTTGAATTCAGAAATAAGAGCCACAACAAGTTGGTTATTAAGTAAAAATGGGGGTGATTACAAAGGAAAACTTTGTACAAAACTTTAAAAATCTGACTGCCCCGTCAACTGCCTCAGAGGGACCAGGACTCAGGCAACCCGGGAGCAGCTGTCACCCCACCAGGGTCAGTCCTGGCTGGGGATGGGGAGACCCCTTTCTTAGTGTGAACCTGGCTCGGCCAGAAGCCCGGAGCTGTCCGGAAGAGCACACACAGACCAGAAAGACAGCATGGCGAGTCACAAGTGCCACAGAGACCAGGGTTTCTGACACAGAATGTGGCTAATGCTTCTCTGCAACCAAGAGGAAGGCACCTCCTGCCATTCTGAGAACTCACAGAAGACCTCGGTGGGGGCAGGGTGGGGTGGGCTTCTCTCTGGACTTGGGCAGAAGCAGCAATGAGTAAACATTTTTGCTTTGAGAGTTTTGGAACTGCCCCTAAGGGCTTGAGGTCTTGGCACTGTGTCTCCATCAGTCCTTGGCGATGTCCCCTCAGACGCACTCACAAACTTGCATACATAACTTAGTAACATGCATCAACTATCCTAGAACAGCTACAAGGGTGCAAAGGAACCACCACTCAGAGAATCATGGAGCCAGTGGAGTTAGAAGTGGAAGGAACAGGACAAGACAATGCTAAAACCCGTGGTTCACTAGGAAGGGGAAGTGAAGCACCATGCTCTGAGGTGAATTCAGCATGAACACACAACTGTGGGCAAGGAGTTTCCAAGCAAACACACCACACTAGTACCACTTCTTCCTAAATTAAAAAAAGGGGGAGAACTTTATTCAATTTCCCCCTCCCTCCATCAGTACCAACTAAAACTGCAGGTTTCAAAAACACTGACAGGAAAAGGAACGGACGTTAATCCCAGAATCCTTCACCCTAGCTCATCGCACATGGGGTTCAACCGAGGCTGGTGATGTTGGAGCGGCCACCGGGGGGTGCGACGATTCGGTGGCCGGTACGCCTGGGGTTGTTGTCATCTATCTGGGCACCTGAAAAAGACAAAGGGCCCATCATTTCTGGATCAGATCTGTTAACGTCAGTTCCACCTGCTGCTCCTGAAGGCCGTGATGCCCTGCCCAGGCCCTACCTTTGCAGATGCTGTGCCCATCTCTGAATGCTCCCCGCTGTACCCACCTTCACTCAGGACTCAGCATGGGACCACCTCTGGGAAGCCTCCCGACCTCCATAGCGTCCACTTCTCTCCCCGGTGCCTCTCGGCCCCTAGGGCCACCCTCCTGCAGCCCTTACCACTTGTGCTTTCTTCCTTATCAAATTTCCCAGCAGATCTGACCTTCCTGAGACAGGTGAGCAAACATGTACTGAACGTCTACTGTGTACAGACATAGACTTGGGGCTTTAACGTCTGTTACTGCGTTTAGAGCACACAACACTAATCACAAAGGGGTGTTTTTATCCCTACTGAGGCTCAGGTCATGTGTCCTGAGGACATAACCATGGGGTAGGGAAGCCTGGATTCAAGCCCACACTGATCTGTCTCCAAAGCCCATGTTCTCATGCCCAGTGTCCCAAGCTTCCAGTATTTTCTATATCATGTGCATGCCTTTGCATGTGCCTGTGAGCAGCTCAGAGCTGGATTTCCTCCCTCACAGGCAGTGGGAAGAAGTGTGTGGGGAGTGGGGAGGGCGTAGGCATTTTTGTTTTAAATCTTCAAAGCCAACCACTCATTCTAATCTTATGCATTTCCTTGCAGTTTTTAAAGGTTCAAAATTTCAGCAGTGAGCCCAGGGCCTGGCACTCATAAGTATTTATTAAATGAGTGAAGAGTGAAGGATGGATAAGGCCGAGAGGTAGGAAAGAGACTCAGGTTTTGGTACAAACCGTGCCTGGCATGTGGGCAATTTGGGATGAGTCACCCCTACCCCTTTGGCCTCATTTCTTTTTCCAAAAAATAAGAGGAGCACCCCAGGCGAGCCCCTTTCCACTCTGACATTGTGTGACCCATGCAGGCCACTAGGAGTCTGGGGCACTGACTCTGGTCCCAGTGTCCCACTTGCAAACAGCCTGTCTTCCCAGTAATTCAGGAACCACCTTATAGGCCCAGGCATCAGGAATCAGCCCCGCCACTTACTGCCTTTTCTCCTCATAACCATCCTTGCCAGTTACACATCTGTACTTTAGACAAAGGAATACACTCATGCTTCATCTACATAACGCAGCCTTATACAGATGTTTACAAGGACAGCTGTGAAGTTGCTGCCTCTGGAAAGCACTCATGCTGCTGGTAGCCAAGGAAGCCACCTGTCAAACTGTCTGAAGGGGGCAGAGAGGACTGAGAAGTCAGTAGGGAGAACATGGAGGGGGCCCTCTAGCAGGCTTTTCATTTCCTTGTTATTCTTGTTGTAGAATAACAGGGAGGGCGATCTTCTGTCCATGTTTAATTGCAGTTGTGCAATGTTTCAATGGCACAGCTTGAGAACAGAGGTCCAGCTTGCAAACACCTTGAGAGGCTGTGTGTTGCTCCAGACAACCTTTCCCAGCATGGAAGCCAACCCCGGCTTGTTGACTGAACGTCAAGCAAGACACTGGAGTTGTGTTTAGGATCCATCTTACAAAAACATGTTAGTTACCCTTAAACATTAGAAGCTCTTCCAAGAGAGCGACATGGAAAGCGAGATGGTTGGTTCATGCCCCTACTGCACGCGCGCCGAGGAACACCTCCTGAGGGGGTGACAGTCTCCCACCTCACAGTTTAAACTGATACCCCATCCCTCCTCTCTTTGCCCCTTCCACTCTCTCTTTTTACTAAGCGTATCACCTTTTCTGACCAGGATTTGCCAAACTGGTGCTCTGACCAAATCTGGACCACCATCTGTTTTTATATAGCCTATAACCTGAGAACGGTTTGCACATTTTTAAATGGTTGCTCACTAAATGGCTACAGCATAGAACACCCAGATTTCACCTCCTGGCTCACAAAGCCCAAAGTATTTGCTATCTGGGTCTTTTTAAAAAGTTGGCCAATTCCGGGCTAGACTGAGAGCTGACCCTCTGTTTTATTTATTTGTATTTTTTTACTCATTTTCTTTTTTTTTATTTAATTTTTATTGAATAACTGTATACATTTATGGGGTACAACGTGATGATTTGATATACAGTGTGGAATGCTTAAACTGATTAACACAAGTATCACTTCACTTATTTTTTGTGGTAAGACATTTATAATACACTCTTTTTTTTTTTGAGACAATCTCAAGCTATTGCCCTGGGTAGAGTGCTGTGGCATCACAGCTCACAGCTATCTCCAACTCTTGGGCTTAAGCAATTCTCTTGCCCTAGCCTCCCAAGTAACTGGGACTACAGGTGCCTGCCACAATGCCCAGCTATTTTGTTGTTGTTGTAGTTGTCATTGTTGTTTGACAGGCCAGGGCTGGATTCGAACCTGCCAGCTCCAGTGTATGTGGATGGTGCCATAGCTGCTGAGCTACAGGCGCCGAGCCTATAATACACTCTTAGTTGTTTTAAAATGTACCCTTGCATTGTGTGCCTCAGCTGAGATCCCACCAAACGCCCTGCCTCCTCCCCTACTCTCCCTCCTCTGCTCTCTCCCTCCTCTCCCCACTCCTTCTTTCTGGACTATACTTATCATTCATATGAATGTATGAGTGATTACATATTGGTTTCATAGCAGTATTGAGTAAACTGGATACTTTTTTCCCATTCTTGAGATATTTGACTAAGAAGAATATGTTCCAACTCCATCTGAGTAAACATAAAACATGTAAAGTCTACTTCCATGACTTGGCAATTATGAATTGGGCTACATTAAACATTCTGGGGCAAATGTCTTTGTTGTAAAATAATGTTTGTTTATTTGGGTGGATATCTAGTAATGGAATTGCAGGATCAAACAGTAGATCAACTTTTAGTTTTCTGAGAATTCTCCATACTTCTTTCCAAAAAGGCTGTTATTAGTTTGCAATCCCACCAGCAGGGCAGAAGTGTTCTCTTCTCTCCACATCCACACCAGCATCTGCAGTTTGGGGATTTTGTGATGTGGGCTAATCTTAACTGGAGTTAGGTGATATTACAAAGTGGTTTTGATTTGCATTTATCTGATGTTAAAGATGATGAGCATTTTTTCATGTGTTTGTTGGCCATTAGCCTGTCATCTTCAGAGAAGTTTCTGTTCAAGTCTCTTGCCCACAAAGGAAAGGGGTTGTTTGCTCTTTTCTTGTTGACCCTCTGTTTTAGTCCTCCCTGTATTCCTAGTACCTAGCCCAGGGCAGCCCCTGCAAACGTCCCAAAGGGTCTATAGGACACATTGCCATTCAATACTCTCAACGTGTGAGTTCCTGCTCTCAAGTGGGCATCTGGTGAAATCACCTCTGGGGCCTGATGTGAGTCTGAGGGATCAGGTCAGCACATTTTGTTCACACATATTTGTGGCTCATCAAGCCCTGGTATTCTGAAACTGAATTTCTGGAGGCTACAGTTTCCTCTTGTAAAAAATAGGGATATCACTCTACACACAAAGTTGTGAGGATAAAATAAAATCATGAGCTACAAAAGTATGTGGTGTACTACAGTGGACCAAACAGGCTGGAGGCAGCTCAGAGCACATGCCAGCAAGTGGCCACTACAGCCACTTCAGAGTCTTCTCCATTACCCCATGTCCAACGTCAGAGGCATGAGTGTGAAACTCCAGTGCGCAGAGGATAAGCACAGGGCCAGTGCGGGGCCAGCTCTTTGTAAACCAAGATCATTGTCAGCAATTGCCCCAGCATGGATCCTCCCACCACTTAGTGACAGCCCCAGCCCATTCTGCCCGCCAAGAGGACAGGTGGGACAGCCCTCACCCCTCCATGTGTCCACTCCCACAGGGGCCACAGCAGTGCCTACCTGATAAGCTGAAGTTGGACTGGTGGAGGTTCCGGATGGGCGGGGGCTGGTGTTTGGAAGGCGACGATTTGGCTGAAGGAGCAGGAGTTGCATATTTGGGTGTAGCTGGCACCTCATACACGGGACCATCGTACATGCCCCTGGAAACCCCGTGCAATCCAGAAACCTAAAAGGAGGAAAGGAGAGGGTACTTGATGGACACTGCGTGCAGGTGTGCCTGTCCACTCAGATGGGGCACAGCACTGACAGTAAGAGAGAAGCTTGAGGTCACCTCAGATGTGCATGTATGCGCAGGCACACCCCAGACACACATGCATGCACATTCAGACATGCACCCCACACTCATGCACAGGCCACACAAGCATGCATGCACACACATTAACACACACAAATACATGTGCACTCAGAAAACAGGTATGGAACGGCATACATGCATGCTTATGCATACACATACACATGCACATTCACGCAGACATTCGTACATAGAGGCATATACACACAGATACACACCCAAACATACACACACATGCATACATGAAGATGTATACATGTAAGTGGATGTGCACATACATACACCCCACCACATACTGACACACGTGTGCATACTCTCCCACGCACACACACAGCTTCCTATTCCCCAGAAGACACCCCTGGCAGCCTGTCTTCACCTGTGTTTTCACAGAAGCCCACAGTGAGACATGAAATTGGGAGCAGGAAGCTTGTTTGGAAAATGATTCCAGAAAGAAGGAACCCTGGGCAGGTAACACAGGGAGGGAGAAAACCCAGTACAGAGAGGGGAGACCAGTGAGCTAGATCTGTGGGCAACTGAGCTCAGGGACAATGAGGGACCACACCTTGGCTGACCCATGGGAGTGCGGGAAGGGACGTCTCAGCCCCACAGGGGCTGAAGGGAAAGAGAAATCTGGAGGCAGAGGTTCTAGGTGGGGGACTGTCAGCCTGCTGGACACTGCTGACAGCATCCCAGGTGACCAGAGGATGGCTAAGGGCAGGTAGACATCTGCCCCAGGCTTGGAGAATAACGTGGGTCCCACTCTATACAGGGTCCCACTGTGGGGTAGCGACAGCATGCTGACCCTGCCCTGGGCTCCCCTCTCTTCTCCAGCAGGTGACAATGCCCTGACCCTGCCCTGGGCTCTCCTCTCCTCTCCAGCAGGTGACAGCATCCTGACCCTACCCACCCTGGGCTCTCCCCTCCTGTCCAGCAGGTGATAGCACCCTGACCATATCCACCCTGGGTTTCCCCCTCCTCTCTAGCAGGTGACAATGCCCTAACCCCGCCCTGGGCTCCTCCCTCTCTATAGCAGGTAGGCTCATTTTTGCACCAAGTTCAAAGACCCAGCACCTGCACTTGATGTGGACAGCCCTCCCTCCAGCCCTGAAGCCCTGCTCCCTGACTTGCTGGGCCCTTGCTGCACCCTGGGCCACTCCTCTCTCCACCTCCGGCTTCCTGGGCATTGACAACATCCTCTCCCCCCCACCCCCTTCCCCGCCAAGAAGGAGCAGCCACAGGGAGGCTCTAGGCAGGTTCCTCCCTCACCTGGCCTAAGGCCAGGCCTCTACCCATAGGCAAGAGGAAAGAGTGCTAGGCCATGGAGCCCCTGGGCCTCTGGCTTCTGCAAACTGATGAGCTGGCATTTGGAGGGCAGGCCCTGCTCTCATGGAAGCTTTTAACCACAAGCCTCAGGTTCAGACCAAGTCAGAGGGAATGAAACCAACCAAGGAGTGTTTCTGCCTTGTGAGTGGGTGAGCCCAGGATGTACACGAGTTCTCTGTCCTCACACAACCCCCCGCCCTCTCCCAGCTATACCTGGCCACCTGTCAGACCTGATTTGCTTCTGCTCCACATCCACTGCATGTGACATATGGCCCTGTGTGCTTTGGTGTCTCTGACCTGGGTGCCACACCTTCTGGGAGGTGGGGAGAGACACACATGGACTTGGGGCATCCCTGTGGGCACCCAGAGTCTGGGAATGCCAGGAGATCTCTGGATTTTGCCACCTAAATTGGTGGTGGTGCCACTCAAGAAACCCAAGAGCAGGACCACACACACACACGGAGACATATGCACACAAGGACACATACACAGACATGTACACACACAAACACGAAGGTGGCCTTTCTGGCCAGCATTGGCTGTCGCATGTGGGAAGCAGGTTGCAGTAAAATGGGAGGACCGTGGCTAGAGAAGACGTCAGCCACAGGAGGGTATTTATCTCAGCTGTGAGAAAGTCCTCACCTCTGAGATACCCTAGAGATGGAACAGAGCCTGCCTCATGCCAGACGGATCCCCTGAGGTCAGTGCTGAGAAAAGAAGGGAAAGATGATGTGGCAATGGCAGGGGAAGGAGAAGAGGAGGAAAGGGTAGATGTGAAGGAAGCTGTCCCTCGAGGGTGCCAGGGGTTATCCATTCCCATCAAAGGGCCAGCCCTGCGGGTGTTGAGCTCTGGGACTCTGGTTAAGCCCCTGGCGGCTCTGAGCATTAGGATTCTGACCTGCAAAATGAGGATCCTGAGGCCTCTGATGGGGGTGGGGACTCTCCAAGGTGATGCAGGATGGCCCTCCCATCCCCTTGGGTACACCACCCTTGATAGTTTGCTAAGTTTGAGAACCTGCCTGACCTGCTTTGATGCTCTCTGCCATCCCAGAACAGGGGTGCAGGACAGTGTCACAGCACATTAAGATGAGGAGAGGGAGGCTCACAGGATGTGACACTTACTAACTCTGCATACATCAGGCCCTGGTTCACCAAGACAGGGTGTCAGCCATGGTCCAACACAGGACCTGGGTCCTCACCCTGCAGGCCCTCTCACCTTATTCCTGATTTTGATGCGCTGGTACAGGTGTTCAGGGAAAGGCTTCCGGGGGATGAAACGGCCCATGCCCTTGTTGACATTCAAGTTTCCATCTTCGAAGACGACCTTGCCCTGGCTGATGACCACCAGCGGGGAGCCGTGGCACTCCATGCCCTCGAAGATGTTGTACTCAACTGCCTGCACAGCCAGAACACCCAGCGTCACTTTCATCATGTCCCAAGGCCATTCACAACAGTGATCTTGCCTAATGTTGCAGCATAAGCATTTCTGGAAAGTGCGTTTTCAGGAGTGTGTGAGCACTGCACGCTCATGCTCCAGTCAGCGTCTGCTGTGCGTGTGGGTGGCTGGTGGCTTTGTACAATCAAATGGAGATTGTTCTGCCACCAGGAATGAGAAAGGGTGCCCTGGGGTGACACAGTGTGGCTGCTCCAACTGTACTGGGCATTTTTGTGGCTTTTTAAACAAAATATTCCTTCTTTAAGATAGTTTGCTAAATTAAAATCAAGGGCTCAAAGGATATGATCTTCCCCACAGCACTTGTTGCATATTGCTCAGTCGGATGATGTCATTTCTTTCTAATTTGAAAAATAAAGTACATTTCCTTTAAAACACACATTCTTTTCTTTACACTCAAGTGAATACTTAAACCTGTTTTTAATTACCACTAGCCAATTGTTTTTTATTTATTATTTTATAAGTGGGTCATATACCCAATTGAAAGAAACAAAATGGTATAAAAGATGTTCGATAAAAGCTAAGTATCTCAGTCTGAGGCAAATGCCTTAAAGAGGTTCTTCTGTATCTCTAGATATTGTCTGTGCATGAACAATTGTCTCACATGTGTCTAACTATTCAGATGGTTTTCACCTTTATTTATTTATTCTTTTTTTTTTTCTAAGACAGAGTCTTAATATGTCGCCCTCAGTAGAGTGCTGGGACATCACAACTCACAGCAACCTCCAACTCTTGGGCTTAAGTGATTCTCTTGTCTCAGTCTCCCTGATAGCTGGGACTACAGACACCTGCCACAACAGCCAGCTATTTTTTTTGTTGCAGTTGTCATTGTTGTTTAGCTGGCTTAGGCCAGGTTCAAACCTGCCAGCCTCAGTGTATGTGGCCGGCACCCTACCCACTGAGCTACAGCACTGCCCTTGAAACAGAGTTTCATTTGTCCCCCTGGGTAGAGTGCCATAGTGTCATAGCTCACAGCAACCTCCAACTCGGGCTCAAGCGACCCTCTTGCCTCAGTTTTTCTCTGTTTAATAAAGACGGGGTCTCGCTTTTGCTCAGGCTGGTTTCAAACTTGGGAGCTCAAGTGATCCACCCAGAGTGCCAGGATTACAGGCCTGAGTCACTACGCCTGGCCCTGATTTTCACTTTAATTCTTCTCTTTGCCTCAGAGATTGTTCCATACTAGCTGACGACATGGTTAAACTGCTACATTGTACCATGACGAGGAAGTACGTCATTTATTTACACACAGCGATGAATAAACAGGTCGTTTTGTGCTTTTGCTAAAAACAATGCAGAAACACAATTTGCACCTATAATTTGCACACAGGAATGTTTACAGGTAAAGAGTTTGGGACCAAAGAGTATATGGATTTTCAGTTTGACAGATTTACTTTCTCTCCAATAAAGCAACACTAGTTTGTTTCTAATCCCAAGCACACTGGGGGAGCTTACCCACCCCCACACTCCAACAGCATCTGCGAAACAGGATTCATGTACAGCAAATTTATATTCAACTGCTGGAGCTCAGGGCTGGCACAGGTAGAAAATAGCATCGCATGGTTGTTTGTTAATGAGTGAGATTGGGTCTCTTTCTAAATCAACACCATTTCTATATTTCTTACTGTATTAACTGTGGTTTACACATTACTTCTTGGAGTCTTTATACACACACACACACACACACATATGTATATATCAAGATTCCAATACAAATATATATATATATATTTTAACTGATTTCTAAGTACACATGCAATGTTGAAGAATTTATCCTTTGTTATGTGTGTTGCAAACACTCCCCCACCCCTTGTCCTCTGTCTTTAGAACTCATATAAAGTTAAGTTTGGGGAGGTGGCCAAACAGAGGATTATTTTCTTAAATTTTTATGTAGTTAAGGGTCAAAGAGACCTATCTTTTCCTTTATGACTTTTATTTTTGTTTTGAGACAGAGCCTCATTCTGTTGCCCCAGTCTAGGGTGCCACGGCATCATACCTCACATCAAACTCAAACTCCCAGTTCTTTTGCCTCAGCCTCCCAAGTAGCTGGTACTACAGGCATGGGACACCACATCCAGCTGGTTTTTCTATTTTTAGTAGACAGAGAGTCTTGCTCTTATTCAGGCTGGTCTCCAACTCCTGAGCTCAAGTGATTCACCTGCCTCAGCCTCCCAGAGTGCTGGGATTGCAGGGGTGGGCCACCGTGTCCCACCCCCTTTATCATTTCTAAGATCTGTGTCATGTTTAACAAGATCTTCTCTCCTTGAAAATGATTTATTTTAATGTATACTTCATTCTGGTCCACACATAACTTCATTTTTTTCAATCTTTGATACATTTTGAGTTTGCTTTGTAACTCGGGCAGAGGCCAGATATTCTCACAGCTGGCTGAGGAACCACCTCTTCCTCCTTTAGTGACCACATGTGGTCAGTCTATTTCTTGGGTCTCTTTTTCTCTTGTCCACATACCAACCGGTTTGATAGCTTTACAATATGTTTTAATAACTGGAATCACTAATGCTCGCTCCTCAGTTTCCCTTTATTCAGAGCTGTTTTGGCTATTTTCACAGTTACCATATAAGAACTCTGCTTTCTTAGTTAAAAAAAAAAAAAGAACTATTGAATTTTCTGATGAGATCATGTCAAATTTAACAATTAAGTTAGAATTGACATGCTCACTATATTGAATCTTCTTAGTATAAAAGTTCTTGAATTTATGTAAGTCTTTGGTTTTCACTGTTACTATAAACAGGATTTTAAGGCCAGGGGCAGTGGCTCACTCCTGTAATCCTGGCCCAGAATGATGGATCTCCTGAGCTTAGGAGTTCAAAACCAACCTGAGCCAGAGCGAGACCCCCCGCCCCAATCTCTACTAAAAGTGGAAAAACTAGTGGGCATTGTGGCGGGTACCTATAGTCCCAGCTACTCAGCAGGAGTCTGAGGTTGCTGTGAGCTACGATGATGCTACAACATTCTACCCAGGGCGACAGAGGGAGACTCTGTCTCAAAACAACAATAAAAAAGAAACAGGATTTTGATTTCCATTCTATTCTCCAACGTGGTTTTTTCTCCATTGAAAAGCTGTCAATTCTTTATGTTGATGCACAATCAGCCAACAGGTCTTCTTACAGTTCTTGATGTTTTGAAGGCACACACTTGGGATTCGCAGGCAAACAGTGTTCTGCACACAGCTGTTTCTACTGAGCCAGCCGCCTCCCAGGATCCAGGCAAGGAGCGTGTTTTCCATTTCAGCATTTGCTAATCTGACTCTTCTGGAGTCCCCCTGAAGTGACCAGTCCAGGGAGTAATTTGTAACTTTGCTGAAGTGCATGTATGGATGGGGAGTGCTGAGAGGTGACACAGGAAGCCAGTCGCCCATCTACAGGTACAGACTGGCCAACCCCCAGCACCTGGAGCCACAGCAGGTCTGCTGCTCCCACTCTTGATGAAGAAGTGATGTCTATGGTGGAACTCCTAACTTGAGGAATCAGTTGTATTACAAATGTCACAGTCTAAATTTTGCAAGTATATAGAATTTTAAAAATCAATCACTTCATTTCTTAAAGGTAAAACACAAACAATGCAAAATATTTAAATAGTATTGAAAACTATGACTTTATAAAGTGCCCCAGTTCCCTCATGTCTGCCCAGGGATGGCTACTATTATCCGTTTCTTTTAAACAACACTTTAAAAGACAGCTGGTCAACTGATGAATGGACAAACAAGGTAGGGTCCATTTGCCCATAAAAGAAATATGGTACTAACCCATGCTGTGCCTTTCTGTAGACACAAAAGGCCATACGCTATGTGATTCCATTATGTGAAAAGTCCACAGGTTCGGCACCTGCTAAGTGGTTAGGGCACTGGCCACAAGCACTGGGGCTGGGGGGTTTGAACCTGGCCCGGCCTGCCAAACAACCACCAAAAAAAATAAATAAACAAATAATAGCCAGGCATTGTGGGGGGCACCTGTAGTCCCAGCTACTTGGGAGGCTGAGGCAAGAGAATTGCTTAAGCCCAAGAGTTTGAGATTGCTGCGAGCTGCGATGTAACAGCACTCTACTGAGAGCGAAGTAGTGAGACTCCCCCTCTCAAAAAAAAAAAAAAAGGTCCACATTAAATCCATGGAGAAAGAAGTAGATTGGTATTGATAGGGTCTGAGGGTCAGGAATGGGGACTGGCTGCCAATGTACAGGATTTCTCTTGAAGGGTAATAAAAATGGCCTGGAATTAGTGATGGTTGTACAATCTTCTCAGGATACTAAAAACCACTACATTGTACACTTTACAATGGTGACATTTATGGAGTGTGAATTATTTATCAATAAAAAACTAGTTGTCAGTGTGTGTGTGTAACAGGTGTGTTCACTTACAATGTGGCACGTGCAAGCAAAGGTGTCTCCCACTAAGGTAGAAAAAAATAAAGGTTACTTTCCTTCCATAGTAAATTTTAACATTTAATCGCTGATCAATATATAAGGAATGATCTCTCTCTAAGGAATGTTAAAGGAAAGGTAAAATGTTCAAAAACATAAAAATAAAACGAACCTCTAACATAGCATTTCTCAATCCACGTTCTGAAAAAATTACTCCCCTGCTGTATGAATGGCATTGCTTTACACAGAGATGAAACTGCCAAACTGCCTCATGGTATCTTACGCTGCCCTCTTGCTGCTGTCAACAGAATTCAAATCTGAACCCTGCACAGGGAGGGGATGCCTCCCCGAGTTTAACAGGAAGAGGACAAATTCTCAGCTGGGTCACCTCAGGCACATTACTTATTGTTACAGGTCCAACTCTGTTCCTGGAAAAGATGTGTTAAAGTCCTAACCCCTAGGAGCTCAGAATGTGACCTTATTTTAAAAGGTCAGTGGCTCAGTGAGTAGGGCGCCAGCCCCTATATTGAGGGGAGCAGGTTCAAACTCAGCCCTGGCCAAACTGCAACAAAAAAATAGCTGGCATTGTGGTGGGCACCTGTAGTTCCAACTACTCAGGAGACTGAGGCAAGAGAATTGCCTAAGCCCAAAAGCTGGAGGTTGCTGTGAGCTATGGTGCCATAGCACTCTACAGAGGGCAATAAAGTGAGACTCTGTCTCTAAAAAAAAGAAAAAGAAAAGAAAAGGTTTCTACAAGGAATGAGGTCACACAGGGACATGATGAGTCCAAAATCCAAGATCGTAAGACTCATGGGAAGTACCTTGTGATGACAGGTGGGGGCTGGGTGATATGTCTCCAAGCCAAGGCACACCAGGGATGGCTGGGAACCCCAGAGGCTGAGAGAGACTCATCCTCCATGGGAGCCTGGAGAAAGAGCGTGCCCTGCCCACACCTGACTCCCAGCTTCTCGCCTCCAGAACTGTGAGAGAACATGTTTCTGTTGTCTGACCCTCCCAGTTTGTGGCACTTTGCCAGGGCAGCCACTGGAAACTAACACCCATATCCCCTCTCTGTCCCTTTTCCTATTTACTGGTAACAGTACACTAACTTAGACCCATGCCGTGAGGAGGAAATGAGGTGAGGACTATGGGACTACTAGAAGCCCCACTCCTCAGTGCAGAGCCCAGCACGGCCTCTGGGGCACAGAGATAGAAGAGAAAGAGGGGGCCTCCCATGGTCTGCTCCTCTTGGGCCCTCCTCAGGCGGCCTCTGAGTAGCTGACTTAGACACTCACCCTCTTGGTTAGACCAGGGTGACCTTGTGAAGCCAGAGGCAGCTCCTGTGGCGATGGCAGGAGTGGTGTGCTCTCTGCCATGGTCGGCGTTTCTGCCTGAAACCCACCCTGATATTTAATTGCCATTGTGATGCTATTAAGAGTGGTGGGATCACTAACTTCCCAGCCTCCAGAAAGTGAGCCAGATAAATTTCTTTTTTGTAAGTTCCCAGCCTGTAGGATTCTGTGCACACACAGCTGATAACATAACTCCATGCCTTGTGAAGTGTGTGTGTGAAGAACAGCAAATCCTTCTCCAGAGGAGGACACAGGCTTGTCTCCTCCAGACCCTGTTCCCTGGACATGGGGGAGGTAGGAAGCCAGTGGTGTCACCAGGGAACATTGTTTGTAGTGTGGATGACTGCACCCTGGTGAGGTGGGCGAGGATGGTGGCAGCTAGTGGGGGCCTAGGACATGCTCGTGGCTGCTCCAAACAATTCCTGTGGCCTTCTTTTTTTCTTTGAGACAGAGTCTCATTCTGCCATCCTGGGTAGAGTGCTGTAGCGTCATAGCTCACGTCAACTTCAAACTCTTGGGCTCAAGAGTTCCTCTTGCTTCAGCCTCCCAAGTAGCTGGGGCTACAGGTGCTTGCCACAATGCCTGGCTGGTTTTTCTACTTTCAGTAAAGATAGGGTCTTGCTCTTGCTTAGGCTGGTCTCAAACTCCTGAGCTCAGGCAATCCACCCTCCTCGGCCTCCCAGACTGAGCCACTGTGCCCGGCCTCCTGTGGCTTCTTTGTGCTTGGTATCTTGGCACCACTCCCGCCATCTCCTCCCTCACCAGCAAGTGATCCAGGGGCAGAGCCAGTGCCGTGTGCACACACTCTGCTTCGGGGCAGTGTCCTCTCACAGACTCAGTAAGCCAGAGACCGGCTGGTGGCCTCTGTATCTGTGAGTGTGAATGTGCGTCTGGACCCAAGACCATGGCCGGCACACAGAGGGGGTGTGGAAGGGAGCCTCTGAGGGAGGCACAGGTGTCTTGCGCCATCTCTGTATGTCAGTGGGTTTGCCAGATGAGTGCTGAAGTCCAGGGCACAGAAGACATAAAGTAAAAACAACCCACAGTCATAAGCTTGGGGTATGGAACGTGGAAGAATGTGTCCCTCGTGCACCTGGGGCTGACCCCTTCCTTCCTGTCTTTTAGCAGCTGGCAGCGAAATCAAGTGGGAGGTTTCTCACGTACCAGCTCGAATCCTCTCCAGCTTCATAATCAAATTGAAGAAAGACCCTTGGACCTAATACTTGTCCTCTCTGAGCCCTGGGGCTAACTATATGGGAGGTGAGCAGTGTAGGGTGGCTGAGAGTGCACACATCTGTAGGCAGGAGCCACCAGAGAGAGGGAAGGGGTGGGGAGGGAGAAAGAGAGAACATGGGAGCAGCTTAGCGAAGCCTGCTCAAAGCCCTTTCCATTCTCTCCAACTGGAGGAGAGATTTGAATGACTGAGTCAGGCTAGATAGCAGATCATACCCCAGTTGTAAAATTCACAAATGACTTTTAATTATCTGAGGCATCTAAAATGATCACCAGACAAGAATTGTTTATCTAAGCTTCACGGATGGGCCAGGACTTACCGACTTGTGACTTTTGGCTGTTATGGTCTTCACCTTGTCAGGGTCCCAGATGACCACATCGGCGTCAGAGCCCACAGCAATCCGCCCTTTTCTTGGGTACAGGTTAAAGATCTTGGCTGCATTGGTACTGGTAACAGCAACAAACTGGTTCTCATCCATTTTGCCAGTAGCCTGAAGGAAGACCCACTGGTGAAAACAGCAGCTCGTAACAGGGCCAGACAGAGGGGTGGCAGGTGAGGTGCCAGCCTCCCAGCTGGGGTCCTCAAAAGGTTGGAATCTCTCCTTTCCCTAGCTGAAAACATGCCTTCCTCAAAGAGCACAAAAGACCTGGCCTTATGAAGGAGGAAAGCCAATCATCCCACAGAGGTATGTCCCTTGGTGTCAAGTCAGTGTGGCCCTGGGTTTACTGTGCACCAAGAATTCTCTCTTCCCACTCAACACCCCACCCACAGCACACTCCTGCCCACACTGCACAGTTTGCAAAGCTATCTTCCCATGAACTAAATGTGGTTAAAAACAAAACACTTTTCATTCTTAAAGCATAAAGGGAAATTGCGACATCTGTGAGCGCAGAGGATCCTCCAGGACACAGCCTGCTCTCTCAGAGTCACATGCCCCTTCGTGCGCCCTCCTGGTGCCTCTGCTTCTGCCTCCGAGTGAGTCAGGAAGATCTGAGAACCCAGAGTGTGTGAAGCGTGGTCTCTAATGAGCCTGAGGAGAGTCAGTGATTCCTTACCACCGCCTTGTCCCAGACGACAGTCATCCGCTCCTCTATCCCATTGACGCCCTCAGGGATCAGAGTGAAGTTGTCCTTGCCCACTGCCTTCTGAGCTGTGCTGTAGGGACAGTGGCCACTGCCTGTGACCTGCAGGTCCCCACTGGCAAAGACAAAGCAAGGTGAAGTTCAGACCTGAGCTCACTTTGAAGGGGAAACTGGGCATAGGCCATGGAGCGTAAGTCCCCAGAAGGTTTTGGGAAGAGGATTCTGGGATACTCTCAGCATTAGCAAGTGGCACTAAAAGTTCCTATGGCCATTGATGTCTTGGAAAAAGCCCTGGGCTGGGAGTCAGCAGGCAGGCTGCCAGGTAGTGTGGGCTCTGGGCTGGGCTGGGGAAGCACCTGAGGTGGCCTCCACTTCCCTATCTGGAAGAGAGAGGATCCACCAGACATGTGGAGGCTGCCCCTACCCCCAAATCCAGAGTCTGTGAGCACATCCGCCTTGGGGACCATGCTGGGTCTGGAGCCCAGGTGCCTGAGGACAGTGCAGGCACATGTTCTGCACTGAGAACTGCACTGGGAGCCGAGGATGCTGCGGGAAGGGCCACTCTGCCCGGGGGCAGCCCTGCTTGGACATGACTTTGCTTTGCAAATCTGACAGGCCTGTATTTAAGCCCTGGCTCCGTTATCCCTTGCCAGGCAAAGATAAAGGTGTTCCGCATGGACAGCAGGCTGATCAAACGAACTGACTCAGGGATTCACCCAGCAGCTCCAAACATGCAGGCCTCCTGCCCCTCTCTTCTTCACCCGACCTCTTCTCCTTAAAATTGTTTGTCACGGCCGGGTGTGATGGCTCATGCCTGTAATTTCAACACTCAGGGAGGCTGAGGTTTGAGCTTGAGCTCAGGAGTTCGAGACCAGCCTGAGCAAGAGTGAGACCCCATCTCTAAAAAATAGTTGAGTGTTATAAAATAGCCTACTTGGGAGGTTGAGACAAGAGAGTCACTTAAGCCCAAGACTTTGAGGTTGCTGTGAGCCGTGTTGCCACAGCACTCTACTGAGGGTGACATAGTGAGACTATCTACAAAAATACAAGTAAAAATAAAATAAAGTTGACCATGCGAACACAGATAACCCACTAAATAGAATAAAAGTGATTGTGTGGTGAGCTTCATGTCAGCCTTCTTAAAATGAGGAAAAATATATATTACTTTCAATTAATAAATTAATGAATAAATGTACAAGTAAGCCAGTGGGTAAGAGAGAAACCCTCTAGCTCACACCTATGTGTCATGAGTCAGGGATGCCCTGTTTGTGACACTGGCCTCGTGTCACTGCACGTCACAAAGAAAGTAACATGAACTGACATGGTACTCTCGGTGGAAGGCCTTGCTAGGGCTCTGTGCTGGGCTTGCAGAACAAAACAGTAATACTAGCCTGGCGCTGTGTCTCACGCCTATAATCCCAGCAAACTGAGAGACTGAGGCAAGTGGGTTGCTTGAACTCAGGAGTTTGAGACCAGCCTGAGCAAGAGTTAAGACCCTATCTCTACTAAAGATAGAAAAATTAGCTGGATGTGGTGGCAGGTGCCTGTAGTCCAGCTACTCTGAATGCTGAGGCAGCGGATCACTTGAGCCTAGGAGTTTGACATTGCTGTGAGCTAGGCTGAAGCCATGGCACTCCAGCAGGGGCAAGAGAGTAAGACTCTGTCTCAAAACAAACACACACCCTGCCCCCAACTATCCATTGATTGCAGCAAAGTGGCTCAAGTTCATTGAGGTTTGGCCTTTAATCATTCAGTGTTTTGAAAGCACCAAGTAAATGAGATGAGTGGACCATTACTTTGCGATTATAAATGCAGGCTGGGGCTATCCTCCAGTTCAGGGGCCCAGCATGTGTTAGGAATCACCTAGGTACACGGAATAGTTAGGACTTACAGTCACTCATTTTATCAACAAAAATGTGTTGCACTTTCGTTAGTGCCTGGTAGGATTTAAGGTGACAAGGCGATGGGGATGAGTCTAAGAACAGAAAAGGCAAAGCCCCTGCCTTCAATAGCTGGCGTCTGGGGTGGGATGGGGGAACAGGGCAGTTGGCAGGAGTGGATGAGACCCAGGGGTGCTGTGACAGCAAGTGTCAGGCTTCATCAGCAGGCAGGGTGTGTTACGCTGGAAGGGCTAAGGCCACCTTGTTAAAGAGGATGATCAGAAAATGGCTCCTTGAGGAAGCCTTCCACTGAAGATCTGTAGGACATGAAGGAGGAAACCATGTGGCATCTAAGAAGGGAGAGTGCCGGGGGGTGGGGGGGCAAAGGCCCTGAGGCGTGAGCCTGCCTGGTGTTCAGAGTCCTCAGAGGCTGAGGATGAAGGAGCTAGTTGAGAAGTGAGGATGGACTCGTATTTTGCTTTGCACATCACCATGAGGACTTGGGTTTCACCCTGAGAGGGGATATCACTGAAGTTTCCCAGCAGATGGGTGACTTGGTCTAATTTAGGTTCTAAAATGTCTGGGCACCTGTCAAATGCAGATTGTGATGTGGCCAGGGGAGGAGGAGTGTGGAAAGAGAAAGGACTGCTGGGAGCCTAGGAATGACACTGGCTGGAGCCAGGATGGTCACAGCAAAGGAGGTGAGAAGCGGTGAGATTCCAGGAGCTCTGGCCCACATTCCTGCCATTTCCTGAGAAGGACACTGTGGCAGCCACTTTGCAGGGGGGATCAGGAGTGCCCTTTGGATTTAGGGAACGTGAGCTGCCCAGGGACCTCAGCCGCAGATGGTGAGTGCCTATGATATGCAAGTCAGGGGTTCTGTATCAGGTGGGGTGCACACCCCTTCCCCTCCCTGCCTCGCATAGGCAGCTCTCTCTGCAGAGAAGCCCTATCTTACCCTCGCCCACCCAGCAAACTCCTACTTGTGCCCGAGCCCCAGCCCTGATGTTACCTCCTTGGTGAAGGCTTCGGCAAGCCTCTCGTAGGTTCTGAGCATGCATCTGTTCCCAGAGCAGCCTGTACACCCCCTAACTTAGCCTCACCATGCCACCTTGCTGTCCCTAAGCATTCTCACCTCACAGCGGCTAATACACAGAAGGAACGGGCTAAGGAGGCCACACTCCTACCGTGTGCATGGGCCACAACAGGAGCTCTGCAGGTGGCAATGGCCACTCCTTGAGCCCTAAGCTCCAGCTCCTTTGCCTACATGTGTCCAACCCAGCCCCAAGGTGGGTAATGTATCACCCCCATTTCATGTACACCCAGCAAGGGACATTACAGGCAATGGGCTGTGCCTGGAGTGGTAAAGCTGGTTTCGTACCTAATCCTGGGTGCTTCCCAACACAGCACAGGGCCTGGCACAGAGGAGCTGCTCAAACAGCTGCTGAACAAACAGGAGGTGGACAGTGAAGGGGAATGGAACAGTTATTGGATACAATGGACAGCCTGCTTGTAAGCCCTCTGGAGCACTGTCTCTCCAAGCACCTGGCTAAAGCCTCCCCTACAATAATCTAAAGAGATTGTGGTTCCCACTGCCAATTCTCTGCACCCAAAGTCCCAGCTGCCTCCCCCAGCCCCATGTCCATATGACTCTCACCAGGCCAGCAAGGAGGTCAGGTAGTCCGGCGTGGTGGGGTCAGGGCTCAGAGGTGGGGAGGTCACAAATGCTGCAGCCTTGGCCCAGTTCTTGCTCCAGTAATGGGTGCCATCGGTCCCCAGGCTGGCCGCAATGGGCTCTCCGAAAACCAGGGGGCCTAGGAGAGGCAAACACAAAGCAAATGGTATCAGAGGCACAAAAATGGAAGATTTTTGGATGTGCTAGAGTGACACTAGCAGAAAAAGAGTGTGCAGCCCTCCTTTCTCACAGGGTCTCCCACCCACACTGCAGTGACCTTGAGTGCTCTGGCCCACCCCAACCTGTGCTCAGCACCCTGCCAAGCCCTTTGTGAGACGAAAACGGCTGAGCCACTCAGCAATCTTGTCCACAGTTGCTGCTTTTAGTACTTGGATGTCCTTATTTATCTTTTTATAGATTTGTAAACTGAGGCACAGAGGTGTGACTTGCTGTCTTAGTTTGGGTTCTGCCAGAAACAGATCTTCAAATAAGTTATCTAGGTCGAGTGTTTTATTTCAGAGGTGATTCTGGAAACACTAGCTGGGAACTGAGGAAGTAACATAAGGCCAGGTAAGAGATCAATAAAGGGAGACTTATTCTGGAGCACAGCTGGGGGTCCCCAGTGCTCAGGCCACGGGGAACACTGGGAGGCTGCAGAACACACATCTGTGTGGTCCCACCCCAGGGCCGAGGGCTGCTTCCCCATGCACCAACTTCCCGGATGTGCCCACCAGCTTTCCAAGGAGTAAGCCAGAGGGGGCTTGTCCTAAAAAGAAGCCCCTAGGCAGGGCTCCCCAGACTCCAAGTACAAAGTCTTTGCACTGGAGATTTGGGCCAAGAGCCCCTGCTACCCAGGGGGAGAAGCTGCCGGGTGTGAGCTCTCGGGGTCCCACACTAGGCTGCGCTGTCCAGCACCTCTCCTTGCAGTGACAGAGGTGTTTAGGGTCTGAGCTGCCCAGCTGGCAGCTGCTGGCCACATGCAGTTCTTGAGCACTTGAAATCTGACTGGTGCCACTGAGGAACCAATGTGTCAATTTTGGTTATGGTTATGTAACTTAAATAGCACCACGTGGCAAGTGGCCACTGTATGGTTTAGCACAGAGCCCACATGCTGAACCCCGGCTGCTGCTGCTTCCAGATCTCAGTGACCTCTCTGAGCCCCGTTGTCCTCATCTTTAAAATGGAGTGAACCCTGGGAGAGCTTAACTACTCCAGCCTCTGTTGTCATTTTGCCCCTAAAAACACTGAAGTTATTTGGAGTCCAAAGCTGCTCTGTCCCATAAAGCAGCCTTGAGCCACAGGTGGCTACCAAGCACAGGTTAAGGTTAATCTGAAGAGAATTGTGCTGGAAGTATAAGGCATACACTGGATTTCAAAGATAGTACAGAAAAAGTCATGCAAAATATCTCATAAGTGGTTTTTATATTGATGACATGTTGAAATAACACTTTGGACATAAGATTAAATGTATCACTAAAATTTCCTTCACAAAGAGGTAGCCACACTTCCCATCCAGCGTTGTTGTGAGCTCAGTACACACAGCTGGCTGATGCCCACGAAGGGTTTGTGCTACTGTCACTGGCATTTATCCCCAGGTGGCCATCTCCTCTGACCCACAGCTCCCATATCCCAGCCTCACATGATGCAAGAGAGTGAACAGGGCCGACATTATCCTGGAGGCTGTCCTGGGGTCATTAGGACCAAAGGGTTCCAGCCAGCAACCTTTGTAGGGGACATTCCCTCTCTACCCTCCTTTCTTCCTCTATCTTGTCTGTCTGTTGGTCTGACTGTCTGAGTTAGGAAGGGAAGCCTGCTCTGGGCATCCTTCTTCATTCTTGCTCTGATGATTGTTGGGGACTTGCAGACCTCACTTTCAAAGGAGACACAGGACTGCACTCAAGCCCCTCTGAGTGTCCTGCCAAGAAGCCCTAAGCCCCGTTAGGGCCTGTCCAGCAGACTCCAGCTGCATGAGCTGTGGCCTTTGCCCCTACAGTCCTCAGGCCAGCAAGCCCCTCTCAAGATGAGGATACTGAGGCAGGAAGCAAATGGCTGATCTAGAGCTGAGAAGGACATTAGCTATCACCTGCCTGGCACCTGGGCCTTGGCACGGCCTCTGTGAAGGCTTCCTGACCACTAGGTCTCTGAGTACATTTCAGAGATGGAGAGACAGAAGCTTGAAAGGAAATGAATACGTCTAAGTGAGAGCTGGGCAGCTGACTTCCTCATACCAACACAAGGCTGTCCCCAGACCCTCTGGCTCCTTCCCAGCCCTCAGCTGAGACTCTCCCTGTGGCCCCATAGTGGCCCCAGGGTGAAGGCACCAACCATGTGACCCTGGATGGAGCCCAGGTGACCCGACTCAGATTGGTGCCCCTGGATCAAGGAGAGGGTGGGCATGAGGCAATCTGGTCCTGGATCCATCTAAAACTCAAGGAGAGAGCTTTAAAGTTGGCAAAGCTGTAAAACACATGCTCTCCTTAGGCCCCACAAGGCAGGGATTGTTACCCAGCTACAAATGAGGAAACTGAGGCTCAGAACACAGCCTGACTTACCTAGGGTCACAGGACGAGCACAGGGCACACCAGAAACCTAGCCTATAAAACCGACCCCCGCCCCATGTTCTGCCCACCTCTCAGCCTCCCTTCAGAATGTGCTTTGGGGCCCCAGAACTCAGGGTGCTTGATCCTGCTGGATGCCCCCCCTTCCCAGGACCCCACCCCCACACCCCTCAAGAGGCCCAGGACCAGCTGCAGACCTTTCTTCCGGGCCAGGGTGATGATGTCCGCTGCACTCTTGCTCATGACTTTGGTGATATACACAGGGCAGTTGATCCGGCCAGCGATGGTGATGGCCCGAAACACTGCCTCCGCCTCCAGCTGAACACAGTAAATGCAAGGGTCACGGGGGAGAGGGTGCAGGCGACACCCACCCGGGCTCCCAGGCTCTCCTGCAATCACTGTCCTTCAATCTTCCTTAAGTAAATGTGGTCAGAAGGGAAATCTACTATGTCAGAAGAGGAAAACAAATGTGGGTCCAACACCTGCCAGCCCCCCCCGCCCCGCTCCCGGGGTGAATCCACTGGTCACTCATGATGTGGTGACGTGCAAGTGCTGTGGGTTTGTGAGCACCGTCTCCCCATCCCTTTCTGCTCCCAGCACAGGCCAGGGACAGACAGCTCTGGAGAAGCACTGGGCTGATCTAGAGCACCTGGTGACCGGCAGCCTGAACACATGTCTGGTGTGCCCCAGAAGGACAGATCCTGAACAGAGGCCCAGGACTAGTCAATAATTTGGTGAGGAAGTGAGCAAACAGACTCAAATCAAAGCATGGCTCCTAGAGCACCTGTCCCCTTCCTTCAATTCCCTCTCCCCCCACACACACAGAGACATGCACAGACACGCACATCAACGTATCCGCGTGCACACACATACACACAGAGACATGCACAGACACACACATCCATGTACCTGCGTGCACACGCACACCCACAGAGACATGCACAGACACACACATCAACGTACCTGCGTGCACACGCACACACACAGAGACATGCACAGACATGCACATCCATGTACCTGCGTGCACATGCACGCACACAGAGACATGCACAGACACGCACATCAATGTACCTGCGTGCACACGCACACACAGAGAGACATGCACAGACACGCACATCCATGTACCTGCGTGCACATGCACGCACACACTGCCACCACCCAGAGACCATCCATTCTCACGTCCTAGGAACACAATGGGCAGGGGGCAGTTGTTTCCAGGGTACTGAATGTGTGGCATGTGGCTCCACTGTCCTATCCTGGGCTGTTTGGACACAGAAGTGGGGCCTTGGAGTAAATTTCTAGGGCCCTAGGGGAGCCACTTTCCGGCTTCTCTGAGTGACCTATAGCCCTGAGACTCCCAGGGAAGGCCGGATGAGATGGGACTCACTACAGACAGCATGTGAGGGACGCAGCTGAACAGCACTGCAGTGAGCACCCAGAAATGCCAGAGTTACACCCTGGGGGGGGGTCTTTACCTCTTCAGGTCTGCTCAGGGCATGGCCCTCAGGACCTGTGACGCCCATCTCTAAGATCCGCTTCTGTTCCTATAAAACAAGAACCAAAGACTTAGAGACCACAGAATGTCAGAGCTGGGAGGCTCCCCACCAGCGCCCTGCCTACAGGGAGGAGGCAGCTGAGGCCCAGAGGTGGGTGGCTTGCACAGGGTCTCACTGGGTGCTGGGGGCAGCGAGCCAGGGTCCCTCCTCCACACTCGCCCTCCTTTCTCTTGTAGCCTGGCATGTCTACACCTGCGTTTACGTTGGGTTCAGTCTCCTCAGATCAATGAAAGGAAGTAAACTTATAAAATGAGCTTTGAAGCTCGCCCACCACTGTCCCTTCTCCAAGCCTCCACAAGGGGCTCTCTCTGGGAAGAAACATGGCATCTGGGTACTACATGGTACTGACATCAAAGAACCCTACACAGGGTGTCCAGCTCCAGGACAGGCCATCTCTGTGACTCTGGGCAAGCTGATCAAGCTGTCCGAGCCATGGGGGTCAGAGTGCTTGTGTTACAGAGTTCCTACAATGGACAGATGAGACAGCACATATAAAAGGCTCAGCACAATGCCCAAGCCCAGTAAACGTGCATTAACTGGCAACCGGCTCTCAGACCTCTGCCACTGAGGCCTCTTTCCGGTATCCGTCTTTCTGGCAGGAAATCACTACCTCAAACCTATCATGTAACTTTGAAACGGTTCCCTGAGCTGATGGCCCAGATTCCAATCCATCTGTTCCATAGTTACCCCACCCCAGGAATGCTTTAATTTCTTTTTCTTTTACATTGCCCAGATGCCAAGCCTGTTGATGCTAATTTTAACTTTTCCAGTTTCTTTGTCTTCATTCTTGGACACAACCCTACTATAAACCTCAGGCTTTATCAACCATGAAAAAAACAAACATAATTTCAATTGTGCATCTATGGTTACTGAGCTTGAATTTATTATAATGACATAAACTGGATTCAAAATCTAGCAGCTAGAGTGGATTTAAGTAAATGATGGAATAATTTCAGCTACTGGAGATGGTGTTTACAGAGCACTTTTAGAAACTGTTTACAGAAAGATTTTATTATGCAGAGAAATCCCTCTGCAAAATTGTTTAAATGTCAGCTACTATTTCTGTAAGGACGAAGGGAGGGAAGCAGAGAGGAAGGGAAGCTAAGGGATGGAATAAAGAGAAAAAGCCAAGACGAGGCAGGATGTCTAGTTAGAGATAATGGGCTGAGAACATCCATTATTTTTGTTCCCTTTGGAAACCCCACTAAAGCAACAGAAAAAGATGCACAAGAAGAAAATGCAGAGAAGACAATAGGAACAATTTTTTTTTTTGAGACAGAGTTTCACTTTGTCGCCCTCGGTAGAGTGCCATGGCATTACAGCTCACAGCAACCTCAAACTCTTGGGCTTAAGCGATTCTCTAGTCTCAACCTCCTGAGTAGCTGGGACTACAGGTGCCCGCCACAACACCTGGCTATTTTTTCTAGAGACCAGGTCTTGCTCTTGCTCAGGCTGGTCTTGAACCCATGAGCTCAGGCAATCCACATGCCTACCAAGTGCTGGGATTATAGGCATGAGCCACCGTGCCCAGCCAGGAACAAAATTTAAAAGCTGAAGAGTAGATGTCGGGAAGGTGACAGACGTTCCTGGAGCTAAAATAGCTAAAGTGTCAGTTGGCAGTGAGGAACCCAAGCCCCTGATGGGCCTCCCCGTGCTGGCGCAGGGAGTGCACATTGGTACATCCCAGAAAACCACGTGGCAGTAACCACAGACGCAGACTGTGCGCACAGCCATGACCCCGCCATCCATCCTAGGCACATAGGAACAGAAATGCAAAGGTGGGTCTAACAAAGACTGAGCAAGCCTCAAACATAAAAGCCCCAAATTTGGAACTGTCCAAATATCTAACAACCAGAGAATAAATTGTGTCACAGTCACATAGTAGAATTCTATACAGTGAAGAAAAAAGCATTGCGACACCAAACAATAGGAATGAACTTAACTGGTGTTGAGCAATGAAGTCAGACATAAAACAGTACATACTGTATGGCTCCATGTTTATGAAGTTTAAAATCAGCTAAGACTGTGAGGTGTGGTAGGCAACTTGTACGATGAACGTCCTGGTTTTCATCACCTGCAGAATCTCTTTCCCTGAAGTGTGGGCTGGACCCAGCACCTTGCTGCTAACAGCAGAACATGACAAAAGAGATGGGCTACCTCTTGTGAAGACTCTGGCTTCCGCCTTGCCCGTCCTCTCCTGCCCTTTGGCCTGTCCACTCTGAAGTAAGTCAACTGTCATGCTGAAGTCACCTACCTAGCAAGAAACCAAGGGAGGCCTCTGGCCAACACCAGCAAAGAGCAGAAGCCCTCAGTGTGACAGCTCTCAAGGAACTGAATCCTGAAAACAGTCACTCCAATCATCTGAGTGACGCTAACGGTGCACCCTGCCCACTTGCACCTTCAGTGCAGCCTGGGACAGACCCCAACAAACCACACACAATTCCTGACTCATAGGATCATGAGAAAATAACCATTTGTCATTTTAAGATGCTAAGTTTTAGGATAATTTGTTATGCAGTCATAGTTAACTAATACAGATTTGGGGGCCACGAGTAGGGTATTACCATAAAAGCTATGTAAATTTGTGGACATGGCTATAGAACCAGGCAAGAAGAATGAAGGAAGAATTTCTGAAGGAGCATCTTAAATTGCCTTGAATGGACTACTGTGTTTCCCCGAAAATAAGACACTATCTTATATTCATTTTTTCTCAAGAAGACACACTAGGGCTTATTTTCAGGAGATGTCTTATTTTTATTAAGTATAATACAATAATCTACATTTATTCAAATACAATTAAGTCATCTTCTTCTGGAACCTGACAGGGGGAGCTGACCGTGTTGGTCAGACTGGCACGATTGATGCGTGAACTCCTTTCCCCTAGGTGTTCGCAGGCGCGCAATAGGATGCCTGCGACCTCGGTTACCACATGTGCACCTGCACAAGTGCCAACGGCTCGGAGAAAGGAGCTGTGGGAGATTCCAGCCTTCCTTACTGCTCTGTGCCAAATGCAGGGCCCATCACTAGGTCTTATTATTGGGGTAGGGCTTATATTTAACAAATGCATAGAAATCCTGCTTATTTGGGGGGTAGGTCTTATTTTCAGGGAAACATGGTATTACTAGAAATGGCCTGTGAGGGCACTGGCAACGATGTCTGGAGAAATGAGGACTGTGCAACAGGGAACAAGGAGGGCATCCCAGCTGTGTAGGAGCAGAAAACTTAGCAACACTGTCACCTGCAGCCACGCGGAAAGCAGATGCTATAGGAAGAACGATGATGAAATTCCAGACTCGGAGTTAATGCTGTCATGAGATGAGATTTTGGAGAACAGCAGGATGGATGGTTATATTCTGCATGAGAACAGGACTTTCAATAATGGGGGCCTGAAGACATTCTGGTGGGCAGTTTGGAGATGACCCCAGTGACCCTCGCTTCCTGGTGCTCCTGCCTGGTACGATTCCCTATTCTGAGTGAGGGCTGGATGCAGTGACTTGTTACCAATGAACAAAATTCTACCACATGACGAAAGTGAGGCACTGTTTGTTTGTTTTTTACTTTAGAAGAATTTCAGTTTTATAAATAACTGCAAGCACACAGATAAGAAACATAAAACTGAGCCGTAATAATGGTAAAGCTTCAGATCTCAAGTACTTAACCATCATGCTGCTCTTCTACTGGGCTTTGGAACCAAGTGGAACTGCCTGACATCCCAGCTCTACTGCCCCATGTGATGGTGAGCAAATTATTCACATCTGACCCTCCTCTGTCTGCCTTATGGGGGTAATTATATTCCCTCACAAAGAAGCTGTATCAGTCTCCACAGTCCTTCACATCATGCCTGGCCTTCACTACTTTTATTGTCTGATCCTTCCTCTCTGACCCATCTTGATTTGTGGGACTGTGATCAATCCAGGCCTCTGCATTGGAGACCCAGAGGCCATCCTGACTTCCTCCTCTTCTTCCTACCCAATCTGTCCATGAGTCCCATAGTGGGGCTTTCCTTTCTCTCTCTCTCTCTCACCTCTTCCATCTCTTTTAGTTCCTCTCTTCATTTCTGATGAGAATTGCTGGCGTAGAAACTGGCTATTCACCCTGACTTTATTCTTATCCCATCAAATTCTCTACTGCATGGCCAGAATGATCAATCTGTACTGATGTCTCATCCTATCCAAAACATTGGCACAGTTGCAGTCTATTATGTGTCAGATGCTGAACCTCACATACATGACGTCTTAGTCCACTTTCTCATGTTATAACACACTGGGTAATTATGCAGAAATTTATTTCTCATGGTTCTGGGGAATGGAAAGTCCAATACCAAGGTGCTGGGATGTGCTGAGGGCCTTCCTGCCGGGTCAACACATGGCAGAGGCATCACATGGCAAGAGAGCAGGACCTCAGGTCTCTCCTCTTCTCCTTATAAACCCACCGATCCCATCATGCAAGCTCCACCCTCATGACCTCATCTAACCCTAATTACCTCCCAAGGTCCCACCTCCAAATACTATTAACAAATCAACCTAAGGATTAAGTTTTCAACACGAGAACTTTTAGGGAACACATTCAAACCTTAACACATGATATCCTTTAATTCTCACAACAACAGTGCCAGCTAGGTGTTTCAGGATGAAAAATGAGTCTGTGTGGGATAAAGTTCCTTACATAAGGTCACATGGCTGAAGGCAGAGGCTAGGTGGGAACACCTGCTCTGAGCCCCAGCTCTGTTCATCATGCCCAGTCCCAATTCCTAAGCACAAGCAGCAACACCAGCCTCTGTGTGCACTGCCTCTAGTGTTCCCCAGGTTTACAAAACATTTTCATTCAGAGTCTCATTTGTCTTTCATGTAAACCCTTCAAGGTTCACAGGGTGGTCATGTTATCCCTGTTGTATAGGTGAGAAGACCATGTGGCCTCCAGTGGTGTGTATCGGACTTGACGCCCACTTCCAGGTTTGACCCTTCATTACCTAGTCACCTCACTACCAAAGCCCTAGAAGCAGACAGAGGTAAAAGGTGAGGAAATTCACACCACTCACCTGAGCTATCAAATCTCCATTTTCTGCGTGGACCAAAATTACAGCTCCCAGCCCTTTAAGGAAGGTGAAGGCTTCATAGAGCTAAGAGATAAGCAGAGATCAGTGTGAAATAAAAACATCACAGCCCACCATTTACCAAGGCAGAGGCAGAATGGCTGTTCCGTTCACATCACTGGAAAGTGTTGTTCTACAAATCAGAAGGTCTTCCCTTGGCTCTGACATCTTCCAGACCCAAAAGCAGGAAGCAGAGGGCAAGGTAGAACTGCCCTGGTCACACAGGAATATGATTACACCCAGCAAAGAAATGATAAAAAAAAAAGATGGTAGGAGACTCATGTTATAATAAGGCCAGGTGCCCTGTAAGTGGCAGCCTCTACCAGTGGGGCACAACTTACAGCATCACCTTCCTTAGAGTTCTGCATCTTCGTAACACCTGTCTGATGGTAGCAGGGCCAGAGGTCTTACACCTTACAGATGAGAAAACTGAGACAGGGGGTGACTGGCCTAATATCCTGTGGTTGGTAAGAGGAAAAGGCGGGGCTCTGCCTCCATGTCAGAGTAAATAACATGGATCCCAGCCCTGCTTGAGCTCAGAACCAACTGCAGAGCTTTCCAGAAGTATGGGCTCCTGACATGTGCAATATGCTCTAAGAAGCTGAACCCCAGATGATGCTGAAGACAAGCCAGTTGGGCAGCCACCATGCCAGGGATCCCCTACTCCACAGGATTCACATAGTCAGAAAGGAACAAAAGTCCAGGAGAGGCAATGACTGACACAAGGTCACACAGCAATTCTGTGCCAGAACTGGGACTTGAACCCATAGCACCTCCTGACATTCTCACACTCCCCTGCGCTGTGCTGCCTCCACTGGCAATGCTGGCCCAGTCCCGCGGGATAGGAGAAGAGGACAGGGACCTACCTGGCTGTCAGACATTTGGTAGAGATCCTTATAGGCCATGTAGACTTGGAAGGAATTGACGCCTGTTACAAGATAAAAAGGAGACAGAATAACACGCTTGAGAATAAACAAGCATGACTTTTCAGTAAATCAAGGATCACAGTGTAAAGCAGTAGACCCGGGAGAAAAGGTGCCATCAGAATTCAGTGGCACCTAACCCAGTCTGGAGCTGTTGGCTAGAGTCAGGTTCCAGGAGGTTACAACTAAGCTGAATTTGAAGGTGAAGGAAAGGAAGGAAAAGGAAGGGAAGAAGATGAGGAGACTCTCCAACTGAAAATGATAAGGAAGAAGAGTTACACAGTTCCTAGAAAGCATCCTGATGAGTGGGCTTTCCTTATCCCATTCTGTAAAAATTGTGGTACAATACATAGAACATAAAATTCCCCATTACAACCAGTTTAAACTGCCCAAGTCCATGGCATTTAGTACTTCCATAATGTTGTGCGCCTGTCACCTCTACTTAGCAAAACATGCACTTTAAAGAAAGGAGTGGCATGGTCAGAGTCCTCTGTGGCAAGAAGACCATCCTGGAAGCTGTGTGGAGGATGGCCATGCAGAAAGGCAAGGAGAAGTGGAGGCAGCTGGGAGGATGCTGAAGGCACCCAGCAGATGTGTGGAGCTAGAATCAGTAGGGCAGGGGCAGTAGGGGATGGGAGGGGTAGACATTTCCCTCATTCACCTTGAAGTTGTTTGAGGACAGAGATTATGTCTTACATATTATTTTGTCTTGAACATCCATAACATGTAGTATGCAAGTAATATTTCCTGATGGACTCAGGAAATGTTTGGATAATCAAAAAAAAAAAAAAAAGTAAGGCAAAAGTATTAAATGAGATTCAGATATTTTTACACTAAGTAATACTGATAACAAGCCAAAAAATATTTTTTTGTAGACAACTATGGCAATAAAATTTTCCTTTCCCAAAAGATCAGAACTTTTAAAAATAATTGTGTTTAGAAATTAACATATAATTATTGGTCTCTAATTAATCAAGTGGACGTAAAATAAATATAACAATTAATAGGTATTATATTCCTTGTAAAGATAAACCTTTTATTCCTTAAATACAAAAGCCAAAACTCATTTATAGACGCAGAACAAATATCAGTGGGAAACCAGGTAAAGCCATACTGAGAGGTAAATTCATAGCCTTAAAACTGTTTCATTATTTTTTAAAGGGCCAAGGAAGAATATATAAAACAAATAAGCTTCCACAACAAGAAATTTTAAAAGAACAAAATGAAAATTCCCTAGGAATTAGAATTACAAAAAAAAAAAAAAGAGGTAGAATTAATAAATATACCCTATAACTGGCTGCCAGGAAGGAGGGAACAGTATAAAGTCATCTTGGACTAGAAGTGACAAGGAAAAATGATAGATTTGACTTTTTATCAATGGAAACCTTCTGTAAGTTCATTTTTAAAAACTCAAAATAAAAAGCAAACAACCAACAGTATTAACATATCTGCAACAAATCTAACAAGGGATTTTTAAAAAAAATCCTATTTAAAGAAAATCCATCAGTTGTTACTTTGAGGAGAAGGACAGAACTGTGATTGGAACAGGGCCCAAGAAAGAGTATGTAGGGATGGCTAGCAATTTCCATTTCTTGCCTGAGTTGGGTAACCTCATAATAATTCCTCAAGTCATACATTTGGTTTGTGTGGTTTTCTGTTATCTGTGTTCTATTTTATATTTAAAAGATTAAAATAAAAGCCAAGAAGCAAAAAAGAACAAAGGCAAGCACTATAGTTATACAGTTTTAACAAAAAGCAAATAGCTAATAAAGATAAGATTTGGTCTTGTCTGCAATCAAAGTAATTAAAATTAAAACCTCCATATTATGCCATATTTTTAAAATCTGTCATCCAATGCTAGTGAATGTGCCTCAAAATAAGACACAAATTGGCACAATTTGCAATTGCTTAGAAAACAAATTCAGCAATACATATCAAGAGTTACAAATGTTTTCAGATTTTTGGTCTGATAATTTTACTACCAGCAATAGAGCCCCAGGAAATGCAATAGGCCCTGACAGTCATAAAAACCTCTCAGATTCACAAAGGCCATCATCACACCTTACTTCCAAGGAGGTTCCATGGAACACTAGTTCCAAAGGATTATAGGAAACACTCACTGGGTTGTCTACCTGTCGGGAGGCTGAGACAGGCCAGGAGTTAGAGGGTGCAGTGAGCTAGGCTGATGCCACGGCACACTAGCTTGGGCAACAGAGACTGTCTCCAAAAATAATAGCAATACCCTTCAGTTTTCGTAACTTTCGTAACTTTTCTAGCAACTTCCCTCTTCTCCATCCATCTAGTGACCTTGGAAACAGCCATTTTCATACAATGTGCCCACGGACCACCGTCCAGGGCTGGCCCCTGACAGATGCTAAGCTGAACCAGGATGAGGAACTGAGTCCAAGAGATTCCAAAGAACCCATGGCTGATCTCTAAAGCAGAGATGGACACCCAGAAACAAGGTGAGCTGTGGCATCCCATCACAAGGACCAACGCAGTAGAGAAGACAGGCTTAGGTTAAGAGAATTGAGCTGGCTCAGAGAGAAAAACAGATGAGTGTGGGTGAAGAGACCCACGTGGGAGCTTAGATACACGTCTCTGTCGTTAATGCAAATCTGGTTCCTTTGGCTTAGCACAGTTCTGGAGCGACTGTGTGGTTTGCAGTCAAGCACAAGGATGCTGACAGCTATACTGGATGAATATACATTAACACAAAATTTACCATCTTAAGGTTTTTTTGCTTTCTTTTGAGACAGACTCTCACTCTGCCGCCACCCTGAGGTTGAGTGCTGTGGCATCATCATAGCTCACAGCAACCTCAAATTCTTGGGCTCAAGCAATCCTCATGTCTTAGCTTCCCAAATAGTTGAACTACAGGTACCCACCATAATGCCTGGCTAATTTTTCTATTTTTAGTAGAGACTAGGTCTCATTCTTACTCAGGCTGGTCTCAAATTCCTGAGCTCAAACAATATGCTCAAATCGGCCTTCCAGAGAGCTAGGATTACAGGCATGAGCCACCATGCCAGCCTCACCTTAACCATTTTTAAGTGTACAGAGGAGCATTAAGAGCATTAAGTAACCAGACTTTTTCATTTTGCAAAACTGAAAAGTCTGTTCTCATTAAATGCTAACTCCCCAACCCCTAACAACCACCATTCTACTTTCTGTCTCTATGAAGTTGACCTCTTTAGGTATCTCACATAAATGGAATCATTTAATATTTGTCCTTTGTCATTGGCTTATTTCACTTAGTATAGTGCCCTCCGTGTGTTCATCCTCATGGTAGCATGTGTAAGAATTTCCTTCTTTTTAAAGACTGAATAATAAATAGCCCATTGTATGTAGACGCCACATTTTTTTTTTCCTTTGGCAATGTAATAGCTTATTTAATTGTTTTTTTTTTAATTTTATTGAATGGTAACTATCTACATTAATACACTTCTGGGGTACAGTGTGGGGTTTTCGCATGCAATCCGAAATACTTCCATCAAACTGATCAACACAGCCTTCATGTAATTTTCTCAGTTATAGTTTTAAAACATTCTGATTCTACTCTTAGAGAGTTTCACTTGTACCCCTGTAAGATATACCTCAAAAATGGTCCCTCCAAGACCCCTCTGTCCACCCATTCCCCCCTCCCTTCTCCCTCCCCCCTCCCCACATTCTTAGGCTATTTAGTTATAGCTTTCATATAAAAGGTATAAATTAGTTTCATAATAAAGGTGTGTACATTGGATACTTTTTCCTCCATTCTTGCGATACTTTGCTCAGAAGA
>CAUYQV010100808.1:0-14438 GCA_963574575.1 Galagoides demidoff
TGGCGGGCGCCTGTGGTCCCAGCTACTTGGGAGGCGGAGGCAGGAGACTCGCTTGAGCCCAGGAGTTGGACGTTGCTATGAGCTGTGATGCCATGGCACTCTACCCAGGGGGATAGCTTGAGGCTCCATCTCAAAAAAAAAAAAAAAAAAAAAAAAGAAAAGAGCCAACAGATTAGGAAAGGTTAGTGTAGTAGGCTGAATAATGGCTACCCAAAGATATCAGATCCTAATTCCTAGAACCCCTACATGTTCCCTTATAAGGAAAAAGGTAGATGTAGATGTGACTAAGAATCCCAACATAGGGAGATTATCCTAGATCATCATGTGGGCACTAAATCTAATAAAAAATGTCCTTGTAAGAGAGAGACAGAGGGAGTTTGATACACACAGAGGAGAATGTGATATGAACATGAAGGCAGAGACTAGAGTGATGTGGCCACAAGCCAAGGGATACTGACAAATACCAAAACCTGGAGAGGCAAGGAATGAATTCTCCCCCAGGCCTCCAGAGGGACTCCAAAACTCTTGAGTAAATAAATTTCTATTGTTTTAAGTCACCAAGTTTATGATAATTTCTTATAGCACCCTCAGGAAACTAATATAATGGGCTATCTTAGACCAGATTCAATAGACATATGAACATTTTAAAATTATAGTTGTTTCACATAGAATAATTCACTGTTTTAGTTTCAAATTAAATATGAGTACAGTATCTTAAAACTTTATCACATTATTCTTACCCATTAAGTATAAGTTCTCAGGAGTGGTCACAGGGATATTAACAAGTTTAATATCATCTTCATCAGCTTTGTCCCAGGAGTTAGAATTGCCACAAGCACAGCTATGACAAGAATTGACACTCTGGACCTAAAATTAAGATAGAGAGAAGTTACTTCAAAATCTCTTATGATAGAGGGTTTTGAATTTTTTCTTTCTTTTTTTCTTTTTAGAAACAGGGTCCTGCTCTACTGTCCAGGCTATTGTACAGTGGTACAATCACAGCTCACTGCAAACTTGGACAGCTGGACACAAGCAATCTTCCAGCTTCAGCGTTCCAAGTATCTAGGACTATAAGCATGCCACTACACTGGGTTAATTTTTGTATGTTTTATAGAGACAGGGTCTCAATATGTTGCCCAGTTGGAACTCCTGGCTTCAAGCCATCTTCCTACCTCAGCCTCCCAAAGTACTGGGATCATAGACATGAGCCACTGTGCCTAGCCAGTATGTTGTGATTTTTTATATTTATAAAATATTTATATAAATCTTACTATTGTCAAAACAATCCATTTAATTTCCATCTGAAGAAATAATTCTGATTATATTCAATCAAACCTAGGGGTCATATGACCCTAAATACTCTGAGCCTATTTGCTCAAAAATACACAAATAGGATATTTTGAATATCACTTATTTCCATGAAAAATCAGACAGTTATCTTTATGTCATGTACATTCACCACCCAGGCAGAGAGATGACTAGTAAGCTAGCCAAGCAGAGTGAAGTGGTCCTAAAGGTTTGTCACTCACTCTATTAACACGTAACTGCCTTCGTCTACCTCCCCTCAAGAAGACCAGCTTCAACTTTCGGCTGAGGAAATTCAAAACAGAGGCACTTCTCAGATACTGAGGAAGTCAGCATTCTAGAACAGGCATCCACTTCATTATCTCCTCAGTTTCACAGAGGAATCAAGTCTGCAGGCCTTTCACCTAGATGCTCCCACCTTTGCAAAGCTTTTTTATGAAACAGAATCTCACTCAGTTGCCCAGGCTAGAGTGCCATGGTGTCAGCCTCACTCAAGCAACCCTCCTGCCTCATCCCACTGGTAGCTGGCACTATAGGTGCCTACCATGTGCCTGGCAAATTTTTCCATTTTTAGTAGAGAAGAGTCTCACACTTCCTCAGGTTGGTCTTGAAATTTTGAGGTCAACGGATCCTCCCACCTTGGCCTCCCAGAGACCTAGGATTACTGGTGTGAACCATTGGGCCTGGACAAGCAGTTAAAAATTTAGAATTTGATAGGCATGCCACATTGAGGCAACTATATATTCCAGTGAAACATAGAAGGCACAGAATATGGTGTTCTATAAACTACTAAGAGAAAAAGTAATCATACATGATGGTATGGCACACATTTCTTGGAAGCATACAAAAGAAACTGTTGTCTGGGAATTGCTTGGTCCTGTAATCCCAGCACTTTGGGAGGCCAGGTCAGGAGGGTAACTTGAGCTTAGGAGTTCAAGACTAGCCTGGGTAACAAAGCAAAACCTTTTATCTACAAAAAATTATACAAATAACTGGGCATGGTGGCATACACCTGTAGTCTCAGTTACCTAAGAGGCTGAGGTAGGAGGATCACTCAAGGCCAGGATTTGGGGGCTGCAGTGAGTTTTGATTGCAGCACTGCAGCTTGAGTGACAAAGTGAGCTCCTGTCCCCCCACCCCCCAAAAAAAACAATGTTCTTTATCTCCAATTAAGTGGATTGAGAACATATTTTTTTAAGATACAGGGTTGCATTTGTTGTCCAGGCTGGCATAGAACTTAGAACTCCTGGGTACTAGTGATCTTCCTACCTTACCCCTCCGAATAGCTAGAGGCATCCACCACCATGCCTGGCTCTTACTGTATATATTTTTTGCTTCTTCTGTCTTCAGTAGCAAGTACATATCCTATCTACTTTTTAAATTAATGTTTAAACTACGTAAGATTTAAATAAATACTAACATCATTCCTTAATTGTCAATTCTTAATAACATATTAATGCTCCAAAAAAAGGAAGGTCTCCTGCTTATCAGTCAACACTACATTGATGTTCCAAAGAAGGTGAAGAACTTCCCATGTGGCTTCAGCAAAACAAACACTTTTACCTAAAGAGGCTCATTGGGGGATTACTGCAACTGAGGGTAACGTCTGGCTGCACTGTCCAGCTTCTTACAGACATCTAATTTTTTTTTTTTTTTTGAAACAAGAGTCTCATTTGGTCACATTTGGTAGAGTGCCATGGTGTCATAGCTCACAGCAACCTCAAACTCTTGGGCTCAAGCAATCCTCCTGCCTCAGCCTCCCAAGTAGCTGGGACTACAGGCGCCCGCACAACACCCAGCTATTTTTAGAGATGGCATCTTGCTCTTGCCCAGGCTGGTCTCAAAGTCTTGAGCTGAAACAATCTACCCATCTCTGCCTCCCACTGCTGGGATTACAGATGTGAGCCACCACACCTGGCCAGGAGAACATGTAATTTTGATGTACCACTTCCACAACAACACCACCTTCCTCCTAGGACTCCATGGGACCATATGACATACACAAAGAAACTTGGAACCAAACTGCCTGATACTTACTTGCCTGAACAGAGCAGATTCAACCAGATTCAACCAGATGATTTTTTAAGTTTCTTTCCATTCTGAGAACTGTAAGTATATGACACTTAACTACTAGATTATAAGAGACAGATAAACAAACATAAAAAACAATATTATTTCTTTACTTACGGAGGCCAAACTCTGTGCAGAACCTGAGTATTTACTGAAAAGTCCTCCATTAGCATAGTTACAAGACTGAGATCCTTTTTCTTTGTTGGAACTCAACGATAATGTCAAATTCTGTCTACTACTGGAACAACTTGAACCTATCAAAAAAACATACTAATATTAATAACCCCAATAATAAATTTTAAGTAGAATTTCAAAGTTTATATTATATTCATTCAGAAAGTTTCTGATTTTAAAACATTTCACTCAATTGTAAATGACTAAATGTACACCTTTATTAAAATGTACATCTCTGTATGTTTTTAACGCTGCTAAAATCTGCTGAAATGAAAAGTAATACATTCATCTAATTAATTAGGGTAGTATGTGAATTATCTATTATAATCAGTATTAAAAACTGGCAACTATAAACCTTTAAATTATAAATTTAATAAAATGTACTGCAATTCCTTTATTAGGTCATGGAAGAAGCTCAAGTGCCCATCGACCCATGAATGGATCAACAAACTGTGGTATATGTACACCATGGAATACTATGCAGCCATTAAGAAGGATGGAGACTTTATGTACTTCATGTTCACATGGATGGAGCTGGAGAATGTTCTTCTGAGCAAAGTATCACAAGAATGGAGTAAAAAGTATCCAATGTACACACCCCTATTATGGAACTAATTTATAACTTTTATATGAAAACTATAACCAAATAGCCTAAGAATATGGGGAGGGGGGAGGGAGAGAGGAGGGGGAATTGGGTGGAGGTAGGAGGATTGGAGGGATCACTTCTGAGGTTTTTCTTACAGGGGTACAAGTGAATCTTTCTAAGAGTAGAATGTGAACATTTTAAAACAATGAATGAGAAAATGACATGAAAGCTGTGTTGACCAGTTTGATGGAAGTATTTCAGATTGCATGTGAAAACCTCACACTATACCCCAGAAGCGCATTAATGTACATAGTTACCATTCAATAAAAAGAATAAAAAATAAAAAAAGAATTATAGGCCAGGAAGTGGAAGCTATATACATGTAACGACGAAGCCTTCCTGTGCCGTATCAGCCTGTCCACTTAAAGAGTCAACAAGAACTTTGAACCCTATAATACCTGGTCTGAAAGAAGATTATGTAAAAGGGATAGATTTTATGGTTTAGTGAAAAGAAAAACTGCTTTGAGAGTTAGGAGACTTGGATTAGAGTTCAGCTTTTCACCACTAAATAGCTCTGTGGCTTTGGGAAAAGTCAGTTATGTGCTTAGACCTCAATAGCTTCACTGTGGATGGAAAGACTGAATTAGAGAAACTTTCAGATCTTTTTCAGCCCTCATCTTCTATGTTTCTTTTTACCCTTTACAAACCAAATGGCCTAGGAGAAATAAAAGCAATGCTAAATTGTAGCTTTAGAATTTTACTGAACTACATATCAAGAGTGTAGACTTCCGGAGAGGCAGATTATATTTATGGTTAAGAATATGGGTGCTGGGGTCCTTCATTCCTGAGTTTGACAAATTTTAACATTTCACCTCAATTTCCCCATTTGTAAAAGAGGAATACTAATATCTATGTTGTAATGTTAGTGAGAAGATTAAATGAGCAGTCAGCATGGTGCCTGATACCTACTAAGTCCTCAGTACTTGGTAATGGTATTGTTCATCCTAGGTCTGCTACTAAATTAATTCTTGATTCTGGCCAAGCAATTCACTTCTCAAGGTCTCCTTAAAACTTTATGATCCAAGCAGAGAAAAGGACTAGATTATTCCCAAAGTGTTTTTTTTTTTAAATCTCCTTCTTTAATCTATCTTTTTATGCTTTTAATAAAAACTTTTATTTTCAAAATTTGGCATATTATGAATTTAATAGCTCAATTATCTCTCCCATATACACAGAGTATTTCCCTCGAAAGATTTCCAAGTCTCACCTGCTCACATACTATGTGGGAAGGTCATTACTGGTTACCAGGGTACAAGAGTTACATAATTTAAATTTCTTTTCTTTCTTTTTTTGCAGTCATTCTTGTCACCCTTGGTAGAGTGCTGTAGCATTGTAGCTCACAGCAACCTCAAACTCTTTGGGCTCAAATGATCCCCTTGCCTCCACCTGCTATTTTTAGAGATAGGGGTCTTACTTTTTGCTTAGGCTGTCCTCTAACTCCTAAGCTCAAACAATCCACCAGTTCAGCCTCCCAGAGTGTGCTGGGATTACAGGCATGAGCCACTCACTGTACCCGGACCATAATTTAAATGTTAAAACTCTTGGCACACAGCCACTCCCAGTAACATGAAAATTTACAAATTTAGATGTCTAGACCCCAGGCCACAGGATAGTACTAGGAATAATCATTACTGCCGTATTGATAAAATGCAACCCAAGACACTTGCCTCAGTAGGCAGTGAATCATGTTCACCCATAGGTGATGACTAGATTAAATGCTAATATACGACATGCCCTGGATTACTAGCAAAAGTTTCTTGACAAGGAGCTTAGCACTGGACTCAAGCTCAAAGACTTGATCAGATCTATTTCCTGGATCACTCTTGGTACTAATTCTATATCTATCAGGATACAAAAGCCATACTAGTTACTTCAACAGAGATAATTTAATATTAATGATTGTTAAATGGCTATATAGATGTTAGCTATGTAACTAAAAGACTAAAAAGAAAACTAATGAATCATGAAGTAATAACTTCTGGAAGCAGCTGCAACCCCTAGGGCTGAGAAAAGAAAAGGACTAAGTTGGAATTATTAAAACTTAGAAACTCAGAGAGGGGGCCCTTATTAACAACTCTTTATATAAAATTGTCTCTGTTCAGATAGTCGGTGTGGTTTCTGTTTCCTGACTGTATTATAACTGATACAGTGTTGTACAAACTTATATTCCCACTGGCAACATATTCTTGCCAAAAGTTGGTATTTTTTTATCTTTTTTATTTTAACAGAGCTGGTGGGCTTGAAGTGCTATTGCATTGCGATTTTTAATTTGTATTTTGTATTTTTTTGATGGGTAAGGAAGCACCATTCCGCCTGTTTACTGGTTGTTTGGATAGCCTCTTTTGTGAAGTATCAGTTCAAGTCTTTTGCCCATTTTTCTATCGGATGGCTGCCTTTTTCTTACTGATTTGTAAAAGTTCTTTGTACATTTCGGACATGAGTTCTTTATAGGCTCTATGGCTCCAGCTCTCCTTGAATTTGCCCAAGAAGCCTTCCTATTTCAGAATATACCTCCTTCAGTTAAATGGCTATAGAGACCAAAGTACTATGTTATTTTTATTGTGTTATAGTTCCTCAACAAACAAGTGTAGTATAATGTAAATTTCCCTGTAAATTTCTCTAGTGTCAGAAGTTAAGAACATGTATTTTGCTCATGCATTTATTCATTCATTCCACAAATCTTTTAGCATGTTTGTTTTTGTTTTTAGAGGCAGAGTCTAACTATGTTTTAGAGACAGTCTAGCTATGTTGCCCAGAGTCTCACGCTCTTACCCTCAAGCAATTCTCCTACCTCAGCCTCCCAAGCACTTGTTTTTGGAGTTAATTATATGCCAGGAACCGGGCCAGGTATGTCAGTTTGCTTCTTTCTGAACTACCACAAGTTAGCTTGGGAACTTTACACATATCATTACTGTAGTAAAATCAGAATCTTGCAGATAGATTTTAAAAGTTCTCCAGGATTCCAGAACATTTTGGAAAACTGAACAACCCATATCTACTAACTATCTGAGGGCAGTGAATATGATTACCTAGAAAAGTCTTGTGCAAATGTTAACAGTGCCTTCTAGATTTTATTAAGAGTCATGTTTTTATTCATTCATTCATTCATTTACCTAAATCAAATATTTATTAAGCACATATTATGTATAAAGTGCATTATATGGAAATTAATTTCTTAGGTCTTATTTTCTTATGCATACTCATCCTGGGTAGTGTCATCTATATGCTAATGACGCCCACATCTATTTCTATAGCCCAGATGTCCTTCAGAGACTAAGCCTCAAATATCTGTCTAATGAGTGTTGTTGCTTGGATGCCTCAAGGCATCTCACATACAATGTTCCAAAAATGAACTCATTCCCATCCCTCAACAAATCTTTTCTGTATTTTCTTTTTCAGTATATGGCATCAGTTTCTTGCCCAACCAAGATTCCTAGAAATCTTCCTTATTATTTCACTTTCTTTTATCCCCTTACCCCATATCCTGTGAGTCGCCAATATCTTTTTTTAACATCTACTTTCTTGGCTTCGCACCCGTATTACAGTGGTTATGGTGCCAACCACAGACACCGAGGCTGATCGGTTTGAACCTGGCCCAGGCCAGCTAAACAACAATGACAACTGCAACAAAAAATAGCCAGGCATTGTGGCAGGTGCCTGTAGTCCCAGCTACTTGAGAGGCTGAGGCATGAGAATCACTTAATCCAAAGAGTTGGAGGTTGTTGTGAGCTGTGACACTGCAGCACTCTACCCAAGGTGAGATCTGAAAAATTAGTAGGAGCAAATAATAGAGGAAAGGTGACAGCTTGAGACTCTGTCTCAAAAAAAAAAAAAAATTACTTTCTTGATATTTTTCAAGAATGTTTTTGTTAGCTATAATCACTAAAATGACCAGCACCTTTTGATTCAATTTATATATAATACTTTTCAAATTATTCTTTCCTTTCCCATGGCCAATACAATAACCCCTACGACAGGCATTTCTTCCCTAGATCCCCTAATTGGTTTCCTTGTCTTAGTCTTTCCAGTCTCCAATCTTATCTCTCCCATTTGTAAAGCCCTTCAAAATTTTCCTTTGTTCCTTGGGTAAAGTTGAAATTCCTTAATTTGATTTAAAAGATCCTCTATAACCTCCTTCTATTGCCTCTCTGATACCACATCCCACTACTTTCCTCTATTATTTGCTCCTACTAATTTTTCAGATCTCACCAAATATTGCTTCCCTGGAGATTCCCTCCCAGACCCTCAAATCTGGGTTCGATGCTCTCCTGCTTTCCCTTTTTTTTTTTTTCCCCTTTTTTTTTTTTGAGACGGAGCCTCAAGCTATCCCCCTGGGTAGAGTGCCATGGCATCACAACTCATAGTAACCTCCAACTCCTGGGCTCAAGCGAGTCTCCTGCCTCTGCCTCCCAAGTAGCTAGGACCACAGGCGCCCCAACGCCCGGCCATTTTTTGGTTGCAGCTATCATTGTTGTTTGGCGGGCCCAGGCTGGGGATTCGAACCCGCCACCTTAGGTGTACGTGGCTGGCGCCTTAGCCGATTGAGCCACAGGCACCGAGCCCTTTCCTGCTTTCCTTATCTTTTATTACATGGTAGCTCTGTCACACCAAAGCTTTTATTTTGTTAGCTGCAGTAACTCAACCAAGTCACATTACTTGTTTAAATAATGAATGAATTTCTTGGAACTCCAGGATAACCATACTTTCATCACAGGGAATTCTTTTATTAAATTTAACAAGTATTTCAGATCCTTTTAATAAGGAGATGTTTGGGCACAATGTAGCTAACACACTTGGAATTGTGTATAAAGATGAAGTCTGCCATATTCAGATGTATTTGGTGAACTATTGTTTGTGGTGAGCATGTGTTAAAAGCTTATCTTCCAAGATGGAACAAAGATTGAGAATTCCATCCTGAAGGTTACATTCCAGAAATGACTAACTGAAGTTTTACTTTTCAAAATTGGTCTGCTTACTATTACCCTATATGTAAAATTTGATTCAATAAGATTCATTCGTGTCCCAGTACTATTTCTTGGAAAAGGACCCATGTTGACAAACAAGAAGTTATTTGTCTATTTTACATGTTTTTTTTTTCCTTTCTAAAACACAAAACAGATAAGAAAGCAGCAAAGGCCAATTTCTGAAGAACCTTAAATCTTTACACTCTTTCTCAAATCCTCTTATGTTGTATAGTATGGGAAGTAATCACAAAGGTATTTCCAAATTAACTTAGAATCCTAATTTAGGATACTTTCACGTAATTTCTTGGGTTAATAATCTCAAGGTATTAAGGGGAAATTTTTCTCTTCTTCATAATAAACTATGTGTTTTGATTAAATAGACAATAGGCCTAACTGTTTCAGGACCTTACAGTAGTAATGTTTATTGATGCTATAAAAACTGCTTAAATTTTAACAAGGTTATAAATTGAGTTGTCCCCCTGTGGATAACCTAAAGGGGCCTATTTCAACCTAATATATATATATATATATATTTTTTTTTTTTTTTGAGACAGAGCCTCAAGCTGTCACCCTGGGTGGAGTGCCGTGGCATCACAGGTCATAGCAACCTCCAACTCCTGGGCTCCAGCAAGTCTCCTGCCTCTGCCTCCCAAGTAGCTGGGACTACAGGCGCCCGCCACAACACCTGGCTATTTTTAAATTGCAGCCATCATTGTTATTTGGCGGGCCCAGGCTGGATTCAAACCTGCCAGCTCAGGTATATATGGCTGGTGCCTTAGCTGCTTGAGCCACAGGCGCTGAGCCCTAATATATATATATCTTAGTAAAGCAAGGCATGAAGAAAAGAATACAATGTCTTCCAATTCTCTGAGACCGAAATTTAGTTTATATCCTAGGACAGCAGTTCTCAACCAGTGGGTTGTGACCCCTATGGGAGTCTCCTGCATGTCATATATTTACACTACGATTCCTAACAGTAGCAAAATTATAGTTCTGAAGTAGCAATGAACATAATTTTATGGTTGGGGATCACCACAACATGACCGTATTAAAGGGTCACAGCATCAGGAAGGTTGAGAACCACTGCCCTAGGAAGTGAAATAGTTCAAAAGTATTTGAATAAAATCATACCCTACTACACATTGACAGCAAAAATCTAGAATTTCTTCCTATCTTCTTAGTAACACTGAGTGGGGTGATTACACCATTGGTAGTTATGTTTCAAATTTGTTATGTTAATCCTCTGAGATTACTCAAGGGATCTTTCATTCTTTTAAGTGACATATAAATGTTGGACTGCAAAGTTATGGGAAGAAGCAATTCCATATCAAGGTTAGGGTTAGGGTGGTTAAATGTCTATTTCAGAAAAAGAAATATACAATATAGGGAATGCAAATTTTGGAAAATTTCTCCTAGCATATATTACCTGGCACCTACTATTCAATATATTTTTCTTGAGTGAGTGAATGATTGACTAAATAAATGAATACCAATCCAGGTTTTGTACCCTGTTCTTATCCCAACTCTGAATTATTATTATTTTTTTATTAAATCAGAGCTGTGTACATTAATACTATCATGGGGTACAGTGTACTGTTTCTATATACAATTTGAAATACTTTCATCCAACTGGTTAACATAGCCTTCATGTCTTTTTCTTAGTTATTGTGTTAAGACATTTATATTCTACATTTAGAGAGATCCACATGTACCCTTATGGATGAACCATAGGCCTGATCTCACCAATCACCCTCCCTCCCCAACTCTAAATTAATTGTAATTATTTCCTGAACTTTCACCCCAAATTTTTAGATGATTTTGCTCCCAACTTTGGTAGCTGGCATGGATTTTAAAGTACTTAAGAACAATTCGTTAATAATTATTATCTCTTTGAATAATTTCCTTCCCCTTTTCATTCTTACAAGCTGTCATTACACTTTCCAAGTCTCATACTGTTTTTCATTCCCTAGGCTAGCTTGTATTAAATAAAAGAGAACAAAACTTTTTTCTCTTTGGCTTTTAATAGATATGACCCTTTCTGTCATCTTTTCCTTGATCCTTTCCAAATCAGCAGCAGTTGCCCTAAGTGACAAGATGCCAAGTGCAATGGCTAAATTTAAAGAGCAGTGTTCGCACCTGTTGTTAACTGGCAATGACCAATGTCCCACCGACAGTTTCCTCCACCCTCTGCCTCCCATTAACTGCAACCAAATAGCCTGCCTGTGTAAATAAGTATTGATGAAGACTACATACATTATATCATAACTGAGAATGAACATAACATTTTGACAGTAAATTAGTTTCACAGGAGTTGAAATTTGGGCAAAATCCAGCATAATATAAAGATGTAGCTGACCTTGAAGAGGGCAGAATAAATATAGCTAGGTATTTGGTGAATTTTTGAAAATGTTTAGGGGACTATCTCACCCCCAAATAACTTTTTTTGATTTGCCATATTTTGTGAAATTCTTTTATATACCAGCATTGTAACCTGATATAAATGTAGATCTTGCCTAAAAAAGGTGATCTAGGGGCAGTGCCTGTGGGTCAATGAGTGGGGCACTGGCCCCATATACTGAGGGTGGTGGGTTTAAACCTGGCCTTGGCCAAACTGTGCAACAAAAGAAATAGCCAGGCATTGTGGCTGGCGCCTGTAGTCCCAGCTACTCGGGAGGCTGAAGCAAGAGAATCGCCTAAGCCCAAGAGCTGGAGGTAGCTGTGAGCTGTGACGGCATGGCACACTACCAAGGGCAAGAGACTCTTGTCTCTAAAAAAAAAAAAAAAAAGAAAAGGTGATCTAAGGAGTAACTGACATTTAGAGTTAGTTTCAATTAATTTGCCAGATTGGAACTCTACCCTGGAAGAGCTCTGTATGAGAAAGATAGAAACATAAATAGTTTTTTGTTTGTTTGTTTTTTGCAATTTTTGGCCGAGGCTGGGTTTGAACCCACCACATTCGGCATATGGGGCCAGTGCCTTACTCTGAGCCATAGGCACCGTGTGAAACATAAATAGTTTTAACATAAAACACACATGGAATGGTGAGAGAAGAGGATTATGGCCCAGCCAGCCAAGATAGCCTGATTAAATGGGCCTGATAACCAAGGCATGTGACACACCTCACAATCAGATCAGGTCAGACGCAGACTCAGATATATGATAGAAAGTCAAACAACACAAGAGGGAGAGTATAATTTTATCTGGACCTTTACTCTCAGAGAAAACTGACTTGGTGTTCAGAAGAAGAGGAGGACTGCTATGGGGGCAGTAGGAGCAAAGAGTTGGAGAATGAAGTTTCTGGGCACATCCAGAGTATGGATATTATATATCTGGGGAGAAGACTGCTGACAGCAAGGAGCCACTTTACCAGTTTGGGATTTTGTTGTAGTTCAGCCTCGTCAGAAAGTTCTTATGATCTTTTGAATACTCTAGAATGGATGCGCTGAATTCCTAATTTAGGAGGAGTGGTTCCTTTGAGTGTAAAATTCAAATCCTGCTCCTTTGAATTACTTCAGATAGAGACAAAAGACTGCTTAGATCCAAGAATCCGGTAAATACAAAGGCCACAAGCCGATCTAACACAAAAAGAACAACTTTAAAGTTTGCTGCCAACCTCTCAGATCTTGAGGAACACGAACAAAGACAATCCTATTTGAACAAGCTCCCCTTCTCATTCAGTGTTTTCCTGGCATTCAGCTCTCAATAGAAAAAAAAAATGTGCAGATTGAGATTAGATTATAGGGTTACTAAAGTATAAAATGAATACGGAGTCAGTCATTCTTTGGAGACTAGGATGTGAGCCTCCTGCTGCACAAAAATTTTTATAGGGAGCGTGTAAATAATATCTCTGGCTTTGGGTGGGGTTGCAGTCTATGGTAGAGTAGGGGACATGGGACTGTTGGGGAAAGAAAAGAGAAATAAAAATGAGGAAGGAAAAAAAAGTATGTGTGTATCAAGTAAGAGTAGATATGGATAGGAAAAGATACGTGGTGGGCTTAAGAACAGTTGAGCCTTTTTACCCTGGCTAGAAATATTTATGAGTCATTTAAGCTGACAGAAAAAGGACAGAAAAGATCATAGAGACTCAGAATTCATGGGAAAGAGAGTGGTAGTGATGGTGAGATGAGGGAAGATGGGTGGGTGTAGAAAAATGAGAATAATGACATCTGGAAAAAGGGTGAAGCAAAAATAGCCAGGAAACAGGTCCAGGCTCTGTGGTTCAGGATATTTGAAGGCTAAACTTTCCCTTTTGACCTCCTTCTTCACATACTTTTACTTGATCTTTAAGAACTGCTCATTTCACTTGACTAATAATTCACATTATCAGTGACCTATGGAACACAGCTCCTGACCTCTGAGCAGATTCCTTTCATGCTTTCTGGCTTGTGTCAATGAGCTGTGTGCATCTCCCACCCTAGCTTTTCTGGAGTAGTTAGGCAAATACTCCATTGATTTGAATCATACTTCGGAGCTGACGTCAGTGTACATTTGAGCAGGGAACCTAGTTAAGGTTTCATGCTCCAGGAAGCCGTTCTGATTAGTTTTAGCTTAAAACAAGATCAACCCGGTTTTAAGGATTGGCGCAGAAAATAATTCCGCAGCAATGTCGGTTTTGGTGACCATGTTTTCATGATAAAATAATATGCAGGCAGGAACAAACTATTCCAAAGGATAGCTATCCCTTACAACTTCTCAGAGGTAACATGTTTTTTGTTTAATTTTCAAGAAATTTTTATCTATCTAAATTATATACATGTTATTTTTAGAAGGATCATTTTATATTGTATAATCTGTATTACTGCTTTTTAAAAGGTATAGATAGAATAATTGTATTTATTTGTTTAGAGAGACCTTGTCACCCAAGCTGGAATGTAGTAGACTGATTATAGCTCACTGCACCCTCAAATTCCTGTGACTCAAGTGATTTTTTTTTGCCTTAGCCTGTCAAGTGGCTGGAGCTACAGGCATGTACCACCACACCTGGCTAATTTTTTAAACTTTTGTAGAGATGGGGAGGGGGTATTTCATTATGTTTCCCAGCTGTTCTTGAACTCCTGATCTCAAGTGATCCTCCTGCCTCAGCCTCCCAGAGTTCTGGGATTATAGGCATAAGCCACTGCAGCTAGCTAAATAATGTGATTTTTTTTTTTTTTTGAGATGGAGCCTCAAGCTATCCCCCTGGGTAGAGTACCATGGCATCACAGCTCATAGCAACCTCCAACTCCTGGGCTCAAGCGAGTCTCCTGCCTCCGCCTCCCAAGTAGCTGGGACCACAGGCG
>CAUYQV010100814.1:0-15998 GCA_963574575.1 Galagoides demidoff
AGATTTCTTTGATGTGTGTATGTCATTAAAGTATTTAACTTCTGGACACAGGGTCCTGGGCTGAAAGTTGTTTTGTTTTAGGAGATTGAAGGTTGATGACGATCCTCTTCTAGCTTGAAAAGTTTTAGCAGAGAAATCTGCAGTCATTCTAATATTCTTACCCATGTAGGTTATGATTTTCTTACATCTGGCTGCTTGCAGGATTTTCTCCTTCATATTAAATTTGTTGAAGTTAATTACAATATGTCTAGAAGATGCTTTATTTGGGTTGAGTCATGCTTAATTTGGGTTCTGAAACTGTCTGCTATCTGAATTTCAGTATCTCTTGCCATGCTTGGGAAGTTCTCCTCAATTATCTCTTGGATAATTATCTCTGTGCATTTTGGACCATGCTCTTCTCCTTCAGAGATTCCTATATGGTGAATGTTAGCTTTTTTGAAGTGGTCCCACAATTCTCTCAGGGAATGATCCATTTTTGCTCTCCTCTTCCTCTTTAAGCATTTGAGAGCATTCCAAAGCTTTGTGTTCAATGTCAGAGATCATTTCTTCTGCCTGCTCCATTCTGTTACTGAGGGATTCTACTATATTTCTCAGATCTTTGAGGGCTGCAAGTTCTTGCCTCAATGTGTCAAAATTTTTGGTGATTTTGTCTTTGAACTCATTGAATTCTTGAGACAACTTTTGAAATGCTTCTGGAATTTCTAATTCCAACTTTACTTCCATTTTGTTGATCTTATTTGCAATCCAAATTCTGGATTCAATTTCTGACATTGCAGCCATTTGTTTATGAATGGGATCTTCTGTTGTTTCTCCTTTGTCATTCCTTGGGGGACTTGATCTACTCCGATTATTCATGTTGCCAGAGTTTTCCCACTGATTCCACCCATGATTATTTTTCACCATTTGGCTAGAGAAGCTGGTAAGGTGAAATTGAATTGAGGGCTCCTGGAGTTGTAATTAACTAGCCCTTTACCAAAGAACTGGAACTGGTGATTGCAGCTTTCCCCCTAGAGCTTTGCAAAGGTCCCATTCAGTACAACAGCCTGAAACTCTGGGGACCTGCTTGGTGTGGTGGGGCTAGATGGCTCTGACCTATATTCAGCTAGTCTCTGTCCAATCCTAGTGAATCAGTGGCTTTGGGCTGAAATCTCAGCTGTGGAGATATATAAGCAATGAAGACACCCTGCTGCCCCCACAGGCAACAACTGGAAGAGGAGAATCTCACACTCCCACAACAACACAACCAGGGTACAACCTTGGTGTGTCTCTGGGTGATCGGCACAGGTCAAGAGTTCCAAAAAAATTGTCCTAGTCAACACAAACACTGATCATGTGGGAGAGTTCAAAAGGTCTTTAGTATCTAGGCAGCAGAGGTCCACTGGCAGCTCAACTGTAACTCACTCCAGTGCTCTGTGGATTCAGAAAGGCCCACACAGCAAAATAGTCCAGGGGGCCTCATGCATCCTTCCCCAATTTGCACCTCTGTCACACCCAGGTTCTGGCAGCCCATAAGAGGCTGTGGCCCAGTTCCCTCCAATGAGCAAATGTGCCAGGGATTTGGGCCTGCCAGAGTCAGAGGGAAGCCAATGCCTTGTTTGCCAAACAACCACACTCTGCCACCAGCTGGTTGGGGGGAGTTGAAGTCTGATTACCTCAGGTGCTCAATGGAAAGTGGGAAGTGTTCCACCTGAGCTTGTTTCAAACCAGAGGTTCACAAAGCAGCAAATGTTTTTCACCCTCAGAGACCATGCCTGTACCCTAGCTGTTCTGCTCCTCTGGTATCCCTGCAGTGCAAGACCTAGCTCCCTCCTGCAGTCCATAGAATTGGGGAGGTGTCTCTCTGAAATTTGCCCCTGGTGGTATCGCTCTATTAATGCTGCTGCTAGGTGGGAGGTGTCTCCACTCAAGTTCCCATGCCTCAGTAGTTCCCAAACCTCCACCTGTCATATGGAGACCCAAGCCTTTGCCCGCTGCTGAGTTGCTCTTTCTCAGAGCCAAGTCAGATACCTTCTCCCTGTGCCTTTCTGCACTGCTACCACATTCACAGTCACAGTGTAGCTGCACTACCTCAGACCACGCAATGCCTAGTCTTAATAAAGAACTGTAAACCTTCTGGTCTCTGCAGGGGTTGGGCTTCTAGACGGCCAAGCCAGGAGAAAGGGTAGACTGGGAGTTCAAAGTGGCAGGGAACATATTTGTTCAACCTTCATGCCAGACAAAAGAATGCCCAGGCTCACAGCAGGGATTCTCTGGAGAAGGAGTCCCAGCTTCCAGCAACTTGCTCCCATGGGGGTGAGAGAAGAGGACCTCAGTTCATTCCTTACTAGTAGAGCTCTCACAGCAAGAAGGTAACCCTCTTAGGAGAGGGGATGGACATGTGTCCTTTTTGGGGTGGGTTCTATGCCTGAAATTGGTTTCCTTGGAGTTGGAGCTTGCCTCAGCAGAGAAGATGTGAAATTATCAATCTCTTCTCTCTGCTCGGCTCCCACCCTTCAGTTTTGTTGGGTTCTTTCTGGTTGTTATCTCTCCCTCTGTGGGGGAGACTCAAATCACTGTGCCTGGCCCAAGCAAAAAGGTACCTGCCATGACTGCCATCTCCCAAATTCCAAAACAATGGCCTCTTCCTATCCAGGATCTTTCCCATCTGAGTGTCTCTCCTGCTGCCTAACTACATGGTGCCGCACCAGACGGTACCCCACTCTGGCTGCTTAATTTCACTTGGGAGTCCTCACCTCCCCAATTTTTCCACACAATATCTAGTTTCCCCAAGAACTGGGAACTGCAATCCTCTGTGTTGGGGCTAATTGCCGTAGCTGCTGCCCACAGCTGCTGCAGCCCACAGATGCTGCAGCAGTGGAACTGAACCTTTCCTGGCAGTCTCTGCAGCTGCAGTTTACACTTCAAGTCCAGCAATCCGCCACCTCACTGCACACCCTCCTCACCTGTTGTTCCAGGAGAGCTGAGCTAAACATCTTTCTCTTCCTCCATCATGCTCTGCCTCCTCAAAATAGATTTTAGAGCAAAGAATATTACCAGGGATTAAAAAAGGTTATTTCATACTAGTGATATGGTCAATTAATGAAGAAAACATAGAAACCTTTAAGTGTTCATGAACTTAGTAACAAACCTTAAAAATACATGAAGCAAAAACTGATAAAACTGCAAGAAGACATATGCACCTCTACCAGAGATTTTAATATCCCTCTCTAGAATTCATAGGATAAGTAGGCAGGGAATAAGCAAGAATATAGCAAACTTGAATAACACTATCAACCCAGTTGACCTGATTTACATTTCTAGGACATTCTACCCTACAAAAGATTACACATTTTTCTCAAGTGCACATTGAAAATTTTTGAAGACAGACTACATCATGACCCATTAAAAAAATCCTTATTAATTGGAAAGTATTCACCATACAAAGTATGTCTCTGGCCACAATGGATTCAAATTAGACATTAGTAATAGAAATATCCCTAAATATTTAGAAACTAACTCACTTCTAAACAACTCACAAATCAAAGAAGAAATCCAAAGGAAAATCAGAAATAATTTGAATTGCAGGGAAACAGAAAAACAACTTAGGATTTGTGGGTTGTTACTAAAGCAGTACCTAAAGTGAAATTTCTAATATTAACTTTATTAAAAAAGGAAAAAAAGTCTCAAATCAATGACCTTGGCCACCACTTAAAAAGTACAGAAAAGAAAAGAACAAATTAAATCCAATTTAAGCAGAAGAAAAGGAACACTAAAGATCAAAGTGGGAAGCAATGAATATTTTAAAGAGGGGAAAATCAATGACTCTAAAATCTTGTTCTTTGGGAAAATAAAAGTGATAAATCTCTGACTGGATTGATCAGAATAAAAGGGGAAATTACCAATAGAAAGAACGAGAGAAGTGCCATCACTAAAGATCTGGCAGTGATTGTGTTTGTCTGGCTTCTCCTGCAGAGTTACTTTTTCCCCTCTTCCATACTGTCCTCTTTGGAAAGAAGTCACTATGTGCAGTCCACACTTAAGGAGTGGGGAGTTAGACTCTTTCTCCTTTGGGGTGGGATACATACATAATTTATTTGGAATTCTGTATGGAAGATTTATCTCTTCTCCCCCACTCATTGATTTATTCAGTCATTTATTTACACCAGTATGCACTCATGGATATTTGTTAATACTTTGGCTTATAATCCAGTACTGTTGGATTATTTTATTGCATTTTCTAGAATGCTCACATACTGAGAATTAGGTCAAGCTCCTTTGGGCTTTCTGAGATGGATCAGGCATAGATCCCACCAAGAAAAGCTCCTGGTCCAGCTGGAAGATAAGACAGGGACCTAATTATCTACAGGATAGAATCACCAGCTCACAGGCACAAAGGAAGGGCACACACAGCACCACACACACCTATCTGCAACTAGAATTCTCTGGAGCAGCTTCTGAAGGAGACGGGTCTAGTGGAGCCCACTGCATGGTTGTGACCACAGGAAATGGAGAGGAGGTGTTCTGTGGACAAGGCAACAAGGGTGATAGGAGCAAACAGGACAGAAGTGGAGAACAAAGTAGGGGAGTAAGGGGTTAGTTCAGCATCTCCCCTCCCCCCACCCCATTTCCAGGAAAACCTCCCACTGGTGCATTTTCCTCTTAGTTTCCATACTTAAACATCCCACAGCTCAGCTCCGATAACTGAAGATTCTGCTGATGAGACCTTCTCTTTTCTTTTGTGAGCCTGGGCCAGATGGGCCAAGGGCTGCTTCTTATGTCTCTCACCAATCCAAGCTCAGTTCAACAGGAAGAGCTATGTGTTTTATTTTCTGAGTATCAAGGGTCCTCTGGAGGAGTCCAGCAGGGAATGAACTTGCATTCCATGAAACACCTCTAGTTTGGGTGCACAGTGGACTCTGGAGCTCCCAAGAAGCAGGAGGACATAGAGGTCATCCTGAGAGAGGACATCTAGTGAGGATAAGGCACTGGCAAGGCATAGGGGTAAGGAAGGAAAAGAGGGGATAGGGAGAGGAGGGGGTAGATAGGGAAAGGAGAAGGGAAAGAGGAGGGAGAAGCAGGTAAGGGAGAGAGAGGGAAGTGAGGGAGTAGATGATAGAGGGGAGGGGAGGGGAAGGAAGTAGAGAGAAGGGGAAGGGAGAGGAAGAAGAGAGGAGAGGAGTGGTCCAGATCCATTCCTTTGAAGGCAGCCTCCTTGCTTAGCAGGACCAGGTGAGGGAGTAGCTGTCCAGGAAAGAATCAAGAACAAATTTTAGATTTTTGACCTGAAGAACAATGCTGCTTTTCACTGAGATGGAGAAAACGGAAAAAAGACAAATTTGAGAGTGATAGCAAGAGTCCCTTTGGAAGTCTATTAAAACTAACATGGAAGCTTAATCATTAGGAAGCTTAATCATTTCTCCAGTAGCATCAAAATTTTTTCAAAACTTTTTTTATAGTAATATGATTTTTGTTGTGTCTGGCATCCTTATTTTCTTTACTATTTTCCTATTGATTGGGCATTTAAAAGTTGCTTTCAATTTTCAGCCATTATAAATGCTACTGCAGTGAACACTTTGTACACAAATCTTTGTCAGCATCTCCGATTACTGTCTTCATCTAAATCCCCAGAGGTTGGATTATTAGGTCAAATACTACGGAAATCTTCTAGCTTCTTCAGATATATTGCCAAATAATGCTAGGAAAAAATGGCATCACCTGCATTTTTCCAAGAGAAGCATTTCTGGCCTCCACTGCAATGCAGACAGACAGTGGCTCCCCAGCCCTTTAGTCTCAAAGACCTCCCTGGCTCCAGGGCTAATGGAGGACAGGTGAGATCCTGACTCCACAGGGTGGGCTCTTTATGTCTTTGGCTTCTTCCCAAATAGCAGGAAGCCCAGGCAGTTCACTCTACTCTAACTAACCAAGTACTGGGCTGCAGGTCCCAACCTGTACCAGGCCTGTCCTTCTCTCCAGGTCACTTAGACTGTTTTCCCAAAGGAAAGGCATTCCCTTTACTATGTGGGGATGAGCCAAGGTAATAATCATCTCTTTGTACATGGACCCCTCCGCAAACTTTGTGTGCCCTGCTACCCAAAAATACAAGATGACAGAGGCCTCAGGTTACATTGGTGAGATCATTGGGGGAGGTGCACGCAGCAGGTCCTGGGGCCCTCTGCGAGGAAAGGACAAGAAGAAAGGGAGCAAGACTGGAATAAAGGGGGAAGGATGGAAAGAAGGAAAGGAGAATCTAAACATATCCCAGGTGCCTCTATGATGTTTTGCACAGGGACCAGCAGGAATTAGAGCTAAACGTAGCTAAGGAGACGACCGCTGAACATCCTGGGGCTGGGGCTACTCAGGTGACTGGCAGCCCAGGGCCCTGCCTCCTTGTCCTGACCCACCCAAGCATAGCCTGTGCAGGCATTGCCTTCCTCACCAGAACGTCCCTGTCAGGAGCTTTCCTCTTTTCTTACCATGAACAGTTGTGGGGCGGAGCTCAGATGAGGTGTTAGGTAAGTGGCATGGGGGATTCTGAGGAAGGCGGCAGGAACCCCGAGACTCGTTGTTGGCTCCAGGCGGTAGGGCAAGTTAGGGCCAAACAGGTAGTGAAGCTTACTGCCATGGTGTCATAGACTGGTTATATGAGCTTTATGGTACATTTTATGTTATCTGTATTTTCCACATTTTAAAAAAAGGACTTGGTTTATCTTATGTCTTAATGGCTATGAATAGAAAGTTCTTAAGCCAAACAAAGGAATGAAGCACTGACATACACTGAAACATGATGCTAAATGTAAGAAGCAGGTATAAATGGGCCACATATTGTGTAGAGTTTCATGTGCTTAAAATATCCAGAATAGGAACATTCATAAACAGAAAGAAAGGTGATTGGTGCATGCAGGGACAGAAAGGGAACCAACTGTTTAACTGGTGTCTTTCAGAGATTATGAAATTGTTCTGAAAAGAGAATGATGATGGTTGCATAGCTTTATGAATTGCACATTTTTAAAGGGGGTGGATTTCACACGGTGTGAATCTTGTCTTAAATAAAAGAATTTGTAATGAATAAAGTTTTAAAGAAGAGTTAATAACTGGAAATGTTATTCTGAGCGTGCAATTTGGTTCCTGCATTGTGAATCTCTGTGGAGATAAAGACTTTCCAAGTCAGAAAAAGCAGTATTCATGGGGATCTTACAATGAATCCCAAGAGAGTCAACTTCTGCCACCAGATCTGGCAGAGACTCAAAGGCAGGGAGGAGTGGGGAATATGGTAGAAAAGGCGAAGGGAGGTCCTGATAAGGGGCTGTTGCTTGAAGAAGCTGGAGAGGGCTGACTGATGAGGGGCATCCCACCCTATGGGTGAAGGGATATTTAGTTTTTTTCCATTTGATTCTAAATTAGACTTGGGATTAAAAATGAGAACGCTGTAACTGATCAAATCCTAATCTTTGAGGTTGTGGTCTGACTTTCTGGGCTGGTGCTGCAGATTGTGGTTCGTGACCTTGCCAGTTGGGGAAAACAGTTCCCCTGCTTCCTGGAGCATTTAGAAATTTCCATGGATCAAAACTTCTTCATCCTCTTTAATTGGATACACTTTGTGGATAAATTTTATTCAGTGTTTTTTATAATAACTTCAGTAAAACAAGCAATGGTAATTATAATAATGAATAACAATAATAACAATTATTGTAAACGTTAGTGTTACTTCACCTCATCTCAGCAATTCTCAGATAAAACTCAAGGTAGTCCAAAATAATTCATTTTCCTCCGTTTTCTGTCGATAAGGCCCTCTGGTCAACCCTCTAGGACGATATAAAAGTGGCCGCTAGATGGCACCTGACAACCGAACGTCACCGGGAAAGAACTGGCTCGCTGCCAGGCATTGTCCCCGTCCGCAAACCATAGCGTTTCTGGGCTGGGTCCACATCCCTAAACACTTGGTGCTTGTTGAGACCATTACTTGTCTCCGGAGTGAGACTTCAAAAAATTCCTGCAGGAATTCTCCAACGACCACATTCCAGGAGGGACTGTAGGCGGGCTCCATTTCTCACGTGGAGGTCATTCTTGTGGCGCCCTACTTGTTCACTCAGCATGTGAGGGCTTAGTCTACAACTGCAATAGGGGGGGCTGGTATGGGCTGGTCGGCTTCCAAGAGCCGCACAGGGGAGCAGAGCAGGTAGGGAGAGGATAGGCACAGGCCATTGCCAGGTGTGGCTGCAGGTCCTACCTGGACTCACTCTGCGCTGGCATCCCACACCTCAACTTTTCCCAGAACTCTTCCTCTGGCATTGCAACTGGATCAGATTTCATAACTGTTTTTGCCCAGAGTTCTGTAGAAAAATATTTAAAAGCATCACCAGGTAATTTGGCACCACTCACATGGACTGCACCAGGACAGATGTGGTTCTTTCAGCTGGCTGGCGAGGGTGTACTGCTGGGCACCTTTGTGGCCCTGGGTTATCACAGTCTCCTTGGGAAGACAGTGAGGCCCAGGGCACCTTAGTAACTTCCCCTCCACAGCCGGCCAGGTCGATCTCCAGCTCCCATGGTGGGGCTAAGAAAAATAGGATTGGAGAGTGGTAGTTCAAAACAGGTTTCAGGCAGTTGAGAGTATCAAGCCTTCCCTGGGCCTTCTAATGTGGCCCAGATCTTCTGAACAGGTCGCGAAGAATTGGAGTCACGAGGTGGGGCCACCAGGAGCCATGTGGGACCAGAGAATCTGAGGCATCCTCCCAGGTCAAGTGCACGTCCCAACCTCTGGACAGAACTTAGACAAACTGGATCCAACGCGGGGGCCCTGTTATCCGCCCACTCTTCTAAGGTGTCGGGGCAGAACACACACCCTTCTAGAGTTCATTTGACGTCCCAGGCACTCTCGCCTGAGTTTGCCAGTACACCCCCCACTTACCGCCCCTCAAAACAGCCAGGCCAGGGATCATGAAAGTAACCTCCTCCTATGTGTACCTACAGGTCCAAGCTGAGAAGAAAGAATGACGCGCAACGCTGGGCTTGGGGACAGAACAAGACTGCTAACACTGAGGACCTCCTGGAACTTTGGGGCATCATAGCCTTATGCCCTCCCTTGCCTCTTCGAAACAGCACGGGAGAACTAGGGAACCACATAAAAGCAGACGCCAAACATGAAGCAGGACTATCCAAATTGCTGGGCAAGGAGGAAGCACCAGGAGCCAGCTGGCCGCTGGACTCTGGTTCCAGTCCACCTCCACCTCGGATCATGTTTCTCCACTCAGGTAGGCAGGGAGCATCCCAGCTTGGACATCACCTCACCTTGTATCCCCGGGTTTGCATTATGCAACCCCGGCAGCAGAAGGAAGGGGACAGATAATTCCCATCCTACTACCAAGCTGAAGTTTCCAGCTGGTTCCAAGCTCTAGAGTAGTGGTTCTCAACCTTCCTAATGCCATGATCCTTTAATACAGTTCCTCATGTTATGGTGACCCCCAACCATAAAATTATTTTTGTTGCTACTTAAGAAGCTTGACAACCACTGCTCTGGAGGGCACATGCAAATTTTTCCAGAGAAGCTGTCATGTTGGGTGGGGTTTCCTGTGTGACTACGCTTTCCAGAGCTGCACAACTGGGCTCCCAGATGACCTAAAATTCTGCAGCTTCGCAGGTGAAAACATGGCACCCTCCCTGGGCTTGGAGGGAATGGAGTGGAATGCTGAAACTGTAAAAGAACTCGTAGAAAATGTTAAGTCAATCAACTTTGTCTATAATTTCAAAACAGAGAATGTATTTGAGTACAACGAAGCCCAGAAGCCATCAAGGAAACTCCACTACACAAAGTTTAAAGAAAATTTATCTTTGTAGGTAGCCCTGGATAATGTTAAAATTGTGGTGCAAAAACATAATAAGAATATGGATTTCACCAATACTTACAATAAAAAATTAAGAGTCATTAAGAAGAGCCAAGTTAAAAAAACCATTCTAGTACAGCCCTACAATGCAATGCCATCAATATGTGTTTGGTTTATTTTTATCTCTTCAGAGACATTGAAAGATATTAAAGATGAACTGTTAAAAGTAGAATAACAGTGAGATAATCAGGACACTTCAATTAAAATTTCTTAGACAAATCTTCAAAAGTAAAGGATGTATAAAGACTTTCTCAAACAAAAACTGAGGAAATCTGTTTTTTATTAGGCCTGCCTTGTAAGAAATGTTAAACAAGTTCCTTAGGAAAAAGGAGAATGAGAAAAGTAAGAAATCTGGATCTACATAAAGGAAGGAAGAATATTAAGAAAGGATAAGTGATAGTAAAATAAAAATGTTACATTTTCTTATTCTTAATTGACATAGCAGCTAATAATTTGTTCACAATAATAAGAGCAACAATATGTTAGATGATTATAGTTTATATAAAAGTGAAATGAATTACAGCAATGCTACAAAGCACAAGAGGGAGGAGTTAGGATTATTTTGTTATAAGGCACTTGTACTACTCATGAAGCTATACAGTGTTATTTAAAAGTGGACTTGTATGAACTGTAAATATACATTGCAAAATCTAGTAAAACCAATAAAAAGGTATCCTTTTTATTCTAGATCTTAGAGAAAAGGCTTTCAGTTATTTCCCATTCAGTATGATACTAGCTGTGTGTCTGTCATATATGACTTTCATTCTGTTGAGGTAAATTGGTCTATACCTATTGTCTTGAGAGTTTTTATCATGATGGGATGTTACATTTTATCAAGTGCTTTTTCAGTTTCACTCATAATTGACATGATTTTTGTTCTTCATTCTTATGATATGATGTATCACACTGGTTGCTTTGCATATGTTGAACCATCCTTGCATTCCTGGGATCAATGTGTTGTCAGTTCATTTTGCTAGTACTTTGTTGGGGAATTTTGCATCCACGTTCATCAGAGATATGGGCCTATTGTTTTCTTTTGTTAATTGTGTCTTTGGTTTTGATATCAAGGTGATACAGATTTTATAGAATAGGTTTTGGAGTATTTTCTCCTCACTTTTTGGGAATTAAGTAGGATAGTTACTAATTATTCTTTGAGTGCTTGCTTTAATTCAGCAGCGAAACCATCATGTTTTGAATTTTTTTTGATGGGAGATTTTTTATTACTGCTTGTATCTCATTACTTGTTATTGGTTTATTTAGGCTTTGGATTTCTTCCCAGTTTGATTTTGATAGACTATATGTGTTCAGAAACTTACCCATTTCTTCTGGGTTTTCCAATTTATTGGCATGTAGTTACTCAACGTAGTCACTAATCATTGTACTATTATCCTTCTACTGTTACAGTTTTGAGGTAATATGCTAACAGGATTATTAAAGCATCATCATTATAAGATTAAAGCATCATCTGGGCATATTATTAAAGCATCATTAAATATAAGAATATTTGGGAAATTTTAGAAAAAATATTTTAGCTTGGAGAGTAAGTATTAATTTAATGATCTATTGATCTAATATAAAACAGTACCACTCAGGCATTTATCTCTAAGAGTTTTGCATATCTGTTATTAGTGGAATATAGTTGAGGACATTATTCAATTTCTGCTCAAATACAAGTTGTCTGTATTGAAGGAAGAATTTGATTGTAGTATCAACAGAACAAGATATAATTCTTTGATTTTAATTATATATCTTAGAAAACTGACTCATCAAAGCTATTCAATTCCATAGTATTCTTCAGGTATCATCAAGCTTTGTATTTTTCATTAAGGAGTACAATAGGCTTTCTTTGGTGCAGAAACTGGGTCTAAGATTGAAGCAACTTATAATTTTAAAAGGAACTTTTAGGGCTACATTATTTTGATGTTGTCAAGATAGCACAATTTTACATCTTACAGGGGTGGAACCTGTGGCTTAGTGGGTAGGGTGCTGGCCCCATATACTGAGGGTGGCGGGTTCAAATCCAGCCCCAGCCAAACTGCAACAACAAAAAAAATAGCTGACGTTGTGGCAGGCGCCTGTAGTCCCAGTTACTTAGGAGGCTGAGGCAAAAGAATTGGAGGATGCTGTGAGCTGTGATGCGATGGTACTCTACCCAGGGCGACAGCTTGAGTCTCTGTCTCAAAAAAAAAAAAATTACATCTTACACTTTTCCCTTGATTAATTTATAATTTATAATCAGTTTGTGATTAAAAACCAATTCAGTGTACCAGGCATTGTCACAAGCACTTGTAGAGACAGCCACTTGGAAAATTGAGGCTGGAGGATTCCTTGACTCCATGAGTTCAAGACTACCTTGGGCAACATAGTGGGACCCTGTTTCAAAAACAGTAATCCAATACTCCAAATACTATTCCAAAACACTGTTTTGTTTTTTTTTGTTTGTTTGTTTTGAGACAGAGCCTCAAGCTGTTGCACTGGGTAGAGTGTCATGGCATCACAGCTCACAGCAACCTCCAATTCCTGGGCTTAAGTGATTCTCTTGCCTTAGCCTCCCAAGTAGATAAGACTACAGGAGCCTGCCACAGTACTGGCTGTTTTTTGGTTGTAGTTGTCATTGTTGTTTGGCAGGCCCAGGCTGGATTTGAACCAGTGAGAGTTCTGGTGTATGTGACTGGTGCCTTAGCCACTTGAGCTATAGGTGCCAAGCCCCCAAACACTTTTTATGTAATCAGATAGAACTGTGATCTCTTAATGCTATGTTAAAATAATCTCCAGTCCACATTAGTTAAGTTCAACTCTATTTTTTCTATGTAAACTAATATGTTTGAAATAGAAATGATACTGTAGTTGAGCTCTGAATTGAGAGTTATTTACTTTAACAGTGGTGATTAGATTGGTTAATGACAGTTATCTGTAATTTTCAGACAATGCCTAGGGTTGTGTGTGTGTGCCTCTGTGTGTGTGTGTATTTTGGGGGGTAGTAACAGTTTTGGGAATTTGTCTTACATAAAACAATACCACCTTTCATGAAATGACTTGGGAGGAGCTGAAAAATTCCATTATCTTGGCTGCCTGCTGAACAAATATCTGCTTCTCTTTCTGACTCATGCTGATGCAACCCTCACTTAGCTTTTGCTTCTCCAGTGAATATGGAGAAGCTTTGTTATGAAAGACAACTTTGAATTCATTTTCAGGTGGTGGGTGGTTGTCAAGATCACTCCTTTCTATGCACTGCAGGAAAATTATTAAGAGCTACCTGCAAGACAACAGATTTTAAAAAGAGAAGGTAAAATTCAATAAAAGGCTAAAGCCTAACTGGGAAAATAGTAAGCCTTAAATTATAGATTGAAATGGGAAAAATAATGATATATAATCTAAGAGAAAAATATTTTGAAGACTATCAGAATATGTCCCTTAAAATTTATTTATTTGTGAGAATTGTGTACTGAAGATCTGTTGTATTTTCTTTTATGTTTTATTTGAAAGGTGCTAAAATTAAAGGGAAACAATTAGAATAAAGTAAACCATATTATTATTTTATCATCTCAGTTATTTCAGGCTTGGAGACATTCTTGAAATATACCTAAAGTACATGCTATTTCAAGGATTTCTGCATATTTTGGAATGGGTTCTTCATTAATTTACAATTCCCAAGAAAATTACATGTTGACCAAATCCGCTGACTCCCTCACAGCTTCATTTCATGGGGATAAGGCACTGACCAGAAATTACAACATTGAATATATGAACCACACTGTTCTGTAAAGCTAAAATAAGATGATGATCAAAGTATGATTTTACAAATCATATGGTTTATTTCTATACAAAGAGAATTTGTGTTCTTAGATTCACCACAGTCAAAGTGGGGGAGAATAAAGTGATTAAGTCCAACAGGGATCCACTCAATAGATGAGGTACTTTAACCACACAGTGAGAAGAGGTCCAAAATTATTAAAGTCTAGTTGCTCAATTAGGAAGGAAGTGGGCCACTGTGGAAAGTGAAGTATAGTTCAAGTATGACGTGCACTTCTTTTGACAAGTGATTTCTTGGGACAAATAGTGTCCAATACAGTGGGGATCATCAAAGACACATAAGGTTCCTCCATGCTAGAATGTGGGGCTGGGTGCTGGTGGCAAGTCCTGTGGCAGCCTAAGCTTGTAGTCTTCTAGAAGATAGCTTAGTGTGCAACCCTGCAACAGAAAATGCTATTTTCAGAGAAGATACCAAAATCTGCCTAAACTCTCACAAAGTGACCATCAAACTCCTAGGTTTGTATGTATTTTAAAGTGCAGTAGTTAAGGTCAATAAGTCACATGTGAGGTCTGATAAGGTGTTACATCATGTTCTTTAGTGGGTGGGGAAATAAACTGTAAGTTCTTGTCACAGCAAAAGATGTCACTCACATAGCTAGCTATGTAAGTGTTTGCAACCATTTCAAAGCTACAAAATGCCGTTGGACTACAAACTTCCTGATTTATGTATGTTCCTTCTCTGAGGAATATCTTTTGGTTATCTTTTCCCAAAATGGTGAATGTCTTTCCAAGTGAAAATGAGAAAATTAAATTAGAAAATTATGACTGCAATGATGTGGATCTTTGCAGTGCTCAAGCTACAAATAAGAAAATGACATGCCCTCCAGTTATCATTTTGTTTCTTTTATTCTTCAGTAGTAGCCAAAATGGTTTTTTTTGTAAAAGGTAGCATTTCAATGATTAAATGAATCATTGCAGTTCAAGTTTGCAGTTGAAACTTTGCTTTGAGTATTCTGACCTTTAATATTGCATATGAATTATAAAAATCAGTCTTGCAGTTTATATTGAAATATGATACTTAGTATTTTATAAGGGAAGTGTTTCCTCCTTTTTTTTTATTGAATGGTAACTATGTACATTAATGCACTTCTGGGGTACAGTGTGGGGTTTTCACATGCAATCTGAAATACTTCCATCAAACTGGTTAACACAGCCTTCATGTCATTTTCTCAGTTATTGTTTTAAAAGTTCACATTCTACTCTTAGAAAGATTCACTTGTACCCCTGTGAGAAAAACCTCAGAAGTGATCCCTCCAATCCCCCTCCCTCCACCCATTCCCCCCTCCCTTCTCCCTCCCTCCTCCCCATATTCTTAGGCTATTTGGTTATAGCTTTTATATAAAAGGTATAAATTGGATACTTTTTCCTCCATTCTTGTGATACTTTGCTCAGAAGAACATTCTCCAGCTCCATCCATGTGAACATGAAGGACGTAAAGTCTCCATCCTTCCTAATGGCTGCATAGTATTCCATGGTGTACATATACCACAGTTTGTTGATCCATTCATGGATCGATGGGCACTTGGGCTTCTTCCATGACCTGGCAATTATGAATTGGGCTGCAATAAACATTCTGATACAAATATCTTTGTTGAAATGCGATTTTTGGTTGTCTGGGAATATACCTAATAAAGGAATTGCAGGGTCAAACGGCAGGTCTATTTTTAGTTCTCTAAGTGTTCTCCAGATGTCTTTCCAAAAGGAACGTACTAGCTTACATTCTTACCTGTAGTGTAGGAGTGTTCCCTTTTCTCCACATCCACGCCAGCATCTCTGGTTTTGGGATTTAGTGATATGGGCTAATCTTACTGGAGTTAGATGATATCTCAAAGTAGTTTTGATGTGCGTTTCTCTGATGATTAAGGGTGGTGAGCATTTTTTCATATATCTGTAGCTGTGCGCCGATCTTCTTCAGAGAAATTTCTCTCCAAGTCCCTTGCCCAACCTGAGATGGGATCACTCGTTTTCTTCTTGCTAAAACGTTTAAGTTCTCTGTGGATTCTGGTTATTAAACCTTTGTCAGAGACATAACCTGCAAAAATCTTCTCCCATTCTGAGGGCTATCTGCTTGCCTTACTTACTGTGTTTTTGGCTGTGCAGAAGCTCTTTAGTTTGATCAAGTCCCAATAGTGTATTTTTGATGTTGCTTCAATTGCCCAGGGTGTCCTCCTCATAAAATGTTCGCCCAGGCCGATATCTTCAAGTGTTTTCCCTCCACTTTCTTCTAGTATTTTTATGGTTTCATGTCTTAAGTTTAAATCTTTAATCCAGTGAGAGTCTAACTTAGTTAATGGTGAAAGGTGTGGGTCCAGTTTCAGTCTTCTA
>CAUYQV010100818.1:0-18160 GCA_963574575.1 Galagoides demidoff
GGCATTTCTGAAGACTCCAGCATGACCTCAGCCCCTCCACTGCTATACATACCTAAGGTGGCATGGGGGCACTGGAATGTCCAACAGAACAGATGAGAAACTGATTAATTGGTTTATCAAATATAAGGTAATGGTAGGTAGCTGGATTTATCTGTTGGCTTTCTATTCTGTTCCATACATCTACCTCTCTGTTTTTGTGCCAATACCATGCTGTTTTAAGCACTATCGATTTATAATATAGACTGAGGTCTGGTAGGGTGATTCCTCCTGCTTTGTTTTTATTCCTGAGTAATGTCTTAGCTATTCGAGGTCTTTTCTGATTCCATATAAAGCGAAGTATTATTTTCTCAAGATCTTTAAAATTTGACAGTGGGACTTTAATGGGGATTGCATTAAAATTGTATATTGCTTTGGGTAATATGGACACTTTAACAATGTTGATTCTTCCTAGCCATGAGCATGGTATATTTTTCCATTGGTTGACATTTTCAGCTGTTTCTTTTCTTAGAGTTTCATAGTTCTCTTTGTATAGATCTTTCACATCCTTTGTTAAGTATACCCCCAAATATTTCATCTTCTTTGGTACTACTTTAAACGGGATAGAGTCCTTGACTGTTTTTTCAACTTGGCACTGTTTCAGTTATAGGAGATGCGGGAATGTGATGAGGCAGTCAAGCTGGAATTTAGGTCTTGATTAAGGAAATAAGGAGGTCAGAGAAAGAGTTGAGGTCAGGGAAAATCAATCACAAGGCTTCTGACATTTTCATACATGCAAAGTTAAGTTCAGAATGAACATCAAGGATGAAACAGAAGCTAATAATTATTGAGCCACAATTTTTATAGAAAGCATGCCAGAAATAATCTCGAAAGGGAAAAGAATTTTGGGAGAAGATATCCCCAGAATCTCTAAATCAGGTGTGGCCAGAGAGAGGTTGAGGGAACAACAGCAAAAGGGTTTTGAGATGAGCAAGCAGGAAGAGCACAGCAGGAGTGGCGCTATCTGGTTCTTAGTGCGCAATCTGGAGTTGCTCTTACCCATCTGACAGCAACTCAGGCACCAAGGATACAGTCCAACCTCCCAAGGATATCCCAGTCCAGTGATGAATGCTGACAAGTATGAATACACTACAGAGTTATAAATGCTCAGATGGGAACACACAGTGTCCATGGGAACACAGAGGAAGGACATCTTGCCTGGTGCAAGGGGAGGAGGAGTCTAAGGAGGCATCCCCAGGGAGGGGGGTATCCAAGCTGAGTCCTAAGGGAGCTAGGTGGAAGTACATTTTAGGCATGTGGAAAGCTTGGGAGATGAGAGACCATGATTCATGCTTAGAACTAAAGGTACATATTATGAATGCAGAAGAATATTTCTGAAACTCGGTTTTTTCTCAGTCATGGGGAGGGAGAGCAAAGGGAAAGACCCACAGTATCTCACTCAGAACTTTAAAAAATCTCTATTTTAATAATGTCATTAATATATACTTATATGACTCATCTGAATGATTTGCATATATTCTAGACCTATTACAGTAAAATTTAAGACAACACCAAATTCAGCAAGGCATTTTTTCTTTTAAAAGGATGTAAATACTGATGAGAAATGCAGCTAGATTTGTAGTCAGGGTTGTATTTTTCTACATTATGCCTATCTCCAAAGTTCCTGTTCTAGCGATAGCTCAGGAATCCATAAACTTCAAAAGTGTGAGCTTGAAGTTAATTAAATCAGAGGAAATGGACTGGTATAATTCAAGCAAGGTTCTTGCACTATCCCTGAATTTCAGTAAGTGCCCTTCTCATCAGGGCATCAGGGATACTGGAACATTAGAACTATGAGGAGAGTCTTCCAGTGTACAAAATGGAACAACAAAAACAAAAAGAGCCATTGACTTTTATGGGACACGTGACATGATCGTACGGTAAAATCACAGTCTCTGCTAAGAAATATCACTGGGGGTCAGGAATGCTGGATGGAGAATGGATGCTTTTTCTTATGTATATGTTGTACTTGGATGAAATTTCATCTGCTATCTTTATTTGGTTTTAATTGTCATCTAGAACCCATCACATTGTACCCCATAAATGTATATAGTTATGATTTAATAAAAATTAAGTTAGAAATGAAATTAAATAAAATAGAATGTTCCCTTCCCCAAAATAAAAATGAAAAGTGACTTTCTTCTTTAAAAAAAAAAATAAATACCCTGCTCTTACAAGCAGAAATTGGTGCATTTTCATTGTGACTAAACAAATTGTTTTTTGCCCAGTAAGTTTCATAGGATTTATTAAGCCAGCTAAAATTGGAGTTTGAGATGCAGTTAATTCTAATAGATGTTGTTTTGATATAGACAAATACTAAAATGCAAAGGAGTATGAGGCAATCAGCAACTGAAGATCTTTCTAATATTAATAAGACGCTTTGACTATTTTGCCACGAGTACAAGAGAGAGCGATTCTAAGAGTGAAGTGGTTGAATAGTCACACAGAGCCCTGTGATATGATCACAACACATCGGGCATATTTAATATATCACGGAAAGACCTCAGTAAAAGAAGACAGCTCCCTGATAGAAAAAGTGTCAGTTTAATTTTAAAAACTTTGTTTTAATACAGTGTAAATTCTAATTTGGGCTTTTGCTCCAATTAGACCATGAGAATAGGGACAGTATTACTTACCTACAACAGTCTCAATAGGCTCTCCATAAATATTTCCAGAACAAACTGGAATCCTCTCCACACATACTGCAGGCTGGGCACTGTGTCCGCTGTTTTCAGGTCTGTCTCACCTGATTTTCTTCAGTGCTAGCCAGGTGTCCCACTGGGCCCTATGGAAACTGAGGCTCAGAGAGGCTAACTGTGAGGACAAATAGCTAGTAAGTATCAGCTCTGGGATTCCACCCAGCCCTTCCAACTTCACTCTCAAGAATGTTTTCATGTTTACCTTGGATTTAAGAAATAATTCTGGTTCTTTGCAGGGAGGACTTGGCCCTGGCTGCTGGAAACTTTTTAAATTCCTTTTTCCCCTTGCTAGTACCTATCCCCAAAGACCCATGATATTAACTAGATAAGTTACCAGTGGATTTCTTTCCAGATCTCAGTGTTTAGTGATATATTAAGACATCATGCAACCTCAAATACCTTCCATCCCAAGAGCACCTCCAGTGGTACCATGGGGTGCTCCAGAGGGCCCCACCCGGGCCCCTCACTTGGCCGTTTGCCCCTCCTTCCCTCATGTGCTCACTTTCTGGTGTCACATGGAGAGATTAAAAGGACTGTCTTGATGAGTCATTTTTGGCTCTGAAGCCACTTCTCACTTAGGAGACAGGAGAGGGATGGGAAAAAGTCTTGGCATGAATTCGTAAGAGAGAGAGAGACTTGGCCTAGTTACACATACTTCTTTTGTTATAAAATCCTGATTAAAATAGACATCTTTCACTTGACATAGCAAATGTGTAGTTTTTTTTTTTTTCCTTTACTATCACCAAAATTTACTTTTCCCAACCTTTGGACTTGACCACGAAGATGATAAACCATTTTATATAATTATAGTATGTAATAACTATAATATACTAACGTAATATTTGTAATATATATTTTACACATGTAAAATTTCTCACTTTCTTCATAACAGGATCCAGTGTAACCATTTTATTCATTTATTTTTTTCAAAGTGAACACTGCAAGGGTTAAACAAATGGTATTTTTGAAAAAGTTATAGATGACATTTAACAAGGCACCCAAGTCTCCCTTTTTAATTAGCTGGCAAGTGAGAAGGGCTTGGCTCCTGTGTTTGGGGGGGCTGTGTGTGTGTATGCATACCTGTGTGGATTTGCACCCGAGTTAAAAATAAGAATACTAACACAAAATGAGCTTTGCTATTCACACAAAGATGTTGATAGTTTCAGGGCAATTTCTAAGAAGGAGACTTTTTAGGGGAAAGAGAAGGGAATGGTGTGACTATTAGTGTAGGCATTGAGCTGAGAACTTTATGTATGTCATGCATTCAATCTGTATTTAAAAATATGTTTTACTGAGTACCTTCGAAAAGTAAGTTACTGTGCAAAAGCTGGGAAAACAAAGGTGAATAAAGTACATTCCTTTACGCTAAGGAATTTACAATCTAGAAGGTGAGGCAGGCGAACAACCAGTGATTATAATCGGCTGTAATAAGTGTTATGCAAGAAGTCTGCACAGAGTAATTGTACAGGAGGACTCAGGAGGGGCCATTCACTGTGTCTCAGCCAAAGGGTGACGAGGTTGAGCACAAGCAGCCAGATACGATTTGGTAAATATGTCCATGGAGAGGTTTTAGGGAAGACTTCCCCCCAGAGGTGACATCCATTCAGGGTCTTCAAACATTTATGCAAGAAGCAAAGCAAGAGCTTCATTGAAGACACAGGGAAAAACCATGCTGGGGCTTTTAAAAAGAGGGGGGTGCTGGACCAGTTGAAAGCCTCTGCTGAAATCCCTATAGCTGGGAGGCAAGGCCATCGTGAGGAAGTCAGATTCATTTTGATAGCTGTGGGAAATGGGTAAAGTGGAGGAGAAATAGAATTAGGTTTGCAGTCATAAATATGAATCTATCAGCATTTGGGGTACCAGCACAGGATTATTTTTGTTTGTTTGCTCTTGGGGGGCTTTTGTTTATTTAGAATGGTGAGGAATGAGGGAAAGGGACTTTGCCCTAAATGAACATTATTATGCCATTATGCATGGTTGTTGGTCTAATTTTCTTCCTTGAAACTTTCTGTTAGAACATCTACTTATGTTATAAAATTAACAGATTTAGCCTAACTGTCTTGCAATACGAGGGATGGAATGCAGAGAGAATGGGAGTGGAGGCAAGAAACCAGTCATGAGTTTGCTTGAGCAATGCAATGAATAGAAATGCTGCTAGGAGATAGGGTTGATATGATAGGGAAGGGATGTCTTGTGGATTTATGGCTTGAGCAGCTAGGAGGATTCATATTTTTATTTCCCCCTGTCTCTGTGATAAAACAATACCCCAAATTTACAGGGTACCAGGTTGCTCATTGCTTTGCATATATGAACTCCTTTAGTACCGACAACAAAGCACTGAGGTAAGGTCTACTCTCAATCACATTTTAAAGTTGAGGAAATGGAAACAAAAGAGTAAGTTCACTTGCCCAAGGTTACTCAATTAATAAGGAACATATCTGGGAGTTGTCAGTTCATAAAGGTCTTGAAGACCAAAACAATGGCTAGAGTTACTCAGGAGGCATCTGGTGGGTGAGGAAAGAAAAAGGCCAAGGGCAGAACGCTGGGAAATTCCAACATCTCAGGAGTCGGCAGAGGAAGAGTCAGATACTTCTGACTTAGGAGTTGGCCGCTGGAAGGGGTTGAGTTTGATCAGCCTAAGAGGTTGGGGACCTTGGAAGACAATAGTGTGACAGATGCCAAGAGCCTCTAGGTAGGGATTGCCACCTGCCTACTCTAGTGAGGAAATGGAACCAGAGAAACGTTAGAGCTGTGATTCACCGTAGCCCTAGAGCTTGTGCTGGTCCCACGGCTCCATGGCCCCTTTGAGATTAAGGCAGGATTTGGGGCAGAAGCGCAAGATTTTTATTTTTGGACTCTCCATAATCTGCATAGATTAAGAATGAGGGAGTGGGATTTGGTTCTGAATTAACATTCAGATTATCCTCTTGTTATAATGCTGGTTGTAAGTCTCATTTCTTCTCTATGAACTCTTTTACTAAAACACTTCAGGTTTGGAAAAACACTTGGTTTAAATTATAGCTGCTTTTTTCTCTCCACTTAGAACTAGCTAAAAAGTATCCAGGAAGAGAAGCAGACGATCTCGATTATCCCCTAAATCTTCACTGTTACAGTGCACTTTCACAAAGTTTGTGAGCAATCTGTATTATTTATGATAATTGCTAAGGCAAGCCTATTGAATATTCTCCCTGAATTAAAATTCAGCAAATCTCATCAATTCTCAGAGAGCTTTGCTTTTCTTAGGTTATGGGGTAGCTGGCCATTTCCTGTCCTTCAATTAAATTGTGGTACATCCAGAAGATGCTATGATCCTACTGGGTTTTGTCCTTATAATAACATGACTGGGATAGTTCTTTGAGGTCCTTGAGGGTCTTTAATCCCTGATGTATGGCCATGTTGACTTCTTAAACTACTCTGAGCCATATAGACCATTTGTGAAGACACCACACTTATCATATATTTCCTTTTTGTATGCTTCATTATCATACATTTCTTTTGTTCAAATCTTCCACTTAAAAATCTCTTGCAAAAGCTAGCTTGAACACCTTAGTCCTTTATACAATTTAGGCTTTCTTTTGGGTTTTTTTTTTTTTAAGCGGGGGGAAGAATACTATCTATACTCTTTGATTTTTAAATTTTTTCTATTTTTTAAACTATTTTTGTAGAGATAGGGGCTGGCTGTTACCTAGGTTGGCCTTATCCTCCTGAGCTCAAAAAAAAAAAAAAAAAAAAAACCCTCCCACCTTGGCCTCCTAAAGTGCTGGGATTATAGGCAAGAGCCACTGCACCCAGCCTCCTCCTGAATTTTCATATTTTTTTTTTCCCTCATCTCTGTCAGTGCTTGTAGCTGAACCTCTACTTTGGTCATCATAAAACCATCATAGTCATGAAACCTCCTCTTCTAACCTCAGTCTATCCCCGAGTCTGACTTGTCAGTTTTTATTTAGTTTACTTGTTTGGCTGTCTCTCCCAGTACCTTAAACATCTAAGGAGACAGGAATTGCATCTTTTTTATTCACCATTGCAAATCCTGTTTGATTTCAAGTTCAGTGCTCTTTACACTGGAACATAGAGGCAGCGGGGTGGACACATGGCCCCTCATAAAGAAGATGGGAAGGCGAGGTGCCCACTCCTCAGGCAAACCAGAAATGTGAACACCATAGCTGGTGTGAGGGATGGGCCTGGGGCCTGCAGGGGGACATGAGTGGGGAACCAGGACATGAAGTTTGAGATGGAGGATAAGGGAGGAGTCTCAAAACCAAGAGAGGAGATAACGCTGGCTCCCACATGAAGGGGAAGCTGAAAGGATTGGGGCCAGGGGTGAGGAAGGGATCGGGGTAGAGCCGGTTTGGGCTAAATTTGGCAAGTCAGAGTGTCTGAGAATAGAGCTCTTTTTATCCACCATTTTGCAAGCCCTCCCTCTGCAAGAACCACGTGCTTTCTCCCACATTCACTTCTCAGAACGACGCCCCTAGAGAAAGATGGTCTGGTGAAACGAAAACGATCAGAGCCTTACGTGGAGCCCTGTCTTAGTCTTCCTTTCAGTAGTCAGAGAAAGAAAATCTGTTAATAGAATGAAGGCAGATACTAGAGATTACTAAAAGGAAAATTCACAGTGAGAATTAGGACTGTATAAGTCTGTGTAAGTCTGTATGACTCCAGAGATGGTTAAAAGGGAAAGTGTTCAAAAAGAAAGAGAAGCTAAAAATTGAAATAAAGGAAGTATAACTATTAGCGATCCAGCCGAAAATAATTTTGTTGGAGAATAAAAAAGACAAGAATCTTTGTAACTACGAGGAGATGCCATGAGATGTGCTTGTAAAAAACCTACATGAATGGGGCGGCACTGGCCCCATATACCGGAGGTGGTGGGTTCCAACCCGCCCGGGCAAAACTGCAAAAAAACAAAACAAACAAACACAACCTACATGAATAATGTAAGGAGGGCGCCTAAGCAAGTGCAGATGTAAAGGTGGCTTTAATCTATCTGTGAAAAAATAGTGCTGGGACAAAACTAAGAGAAAGGGAAAGCTAGAGTGAGCTGAACATTGCAAGAATGTTTAAACAGAATCCAAGGGTCTTTAAACCCTGGTTCGCAGTGAAGATGGACAGTACGGGCCCTACTTTTTCCAGTAAGGATGTTACTTCTAATGACATAAAAATATAAAACCTGGAGAGGAAATTCCTTCCTTTAGATTCTACAATAATAACTTGGACTTATTAATAGCAAACTTGTTATAAAAGTTATAAAAAAATTTGTAATAAAAAAAAAACTTGACTGTTTTCTCCTCACGCATTATCGTAAATTAGAAAATCACCCTTCTTGGTTCTCTACCTTCTTTCTTAAGGCATGTTAGGGCTTTGCCCTCTACGTGGTTAGTTTTGCATTTCTACAGCTCAGTAGAAAAATTCTAGAGCAAATTTAGTTCCCAGTAAAGAAACTAAGTTAGGAAAAGGGGCTTTTTTTCTCAGATCTTTTTTTTTTTTTTTAATATTTACAAACTGCATTTTCTCCATTGCTCCCTTCATAGCTTGAGTCCTGCATTTTAAGCTGGAATTAAAAAGATCTCATGTGCTCAGCCTCAGAATGATAATTTCAGACTGTTATGTACCATGTCCGTGTTCCGGGGTTTGGGTTTTTTTTTTTTTTAATGACTCTTTAAATTGAGAATCTGTGCCCTGAACTATGACTTTGGCATTGCTTTTCCTTCATCAACTTTCGGTAATAGAGCTTATCCCAAACTCCTCTTCTCTGTCCCTTGCACGTTTACACTCTGCGTTTGAAAATGTCTTGCTCTTTTCTGAATCCTTGACCTAAAAAGAACCGTGTATAGTTCTCTGTGTGCATCAGGAGTTAATCTTTTCCTATTTATATGGCTATCTCCATCCTTTGACGTACAGCCTCAAGTGAACACTTTCTAGGCATCTTAAGATAAGTAGCACGTAATGCTTTCTCATTTTATAAGGGAAAAAGGCAGACCGAGAAAAGTTAAGTACCTTGTCTGTCTGCATGAGGGGGCAATTTCCAAGGAGCCATTTAATGAACAGACATTATTTCCTGCTGAGTTGGATAATCTATATTTGGATCACGTCATTATTGAGTTTCACTTTCCTAAGAATTGGGTGTTTCATAATTTGGTGTTCTGGCTAAAATATAGATTGGTCACTCTCCCTAGTTACATTCAATTTTTCTCATATGTTATTTTTGCTCCTCCTTTAAAGTTGTTGGGTGGTGTCTAGGTGGTTGCCCTTTTCAGATTCTGTGTTCTCTAGAAGGGAACGAAGCCCTGGAAAAATCACTTAGAATTTTTTGCTTATTGATCATTTCTTACATTACCTAGGGTTTTGAATTAATATCACCTTTAAAGGAATAAAGTGAATATAGGTTTGATTGAAAGAAACTGAAAGTCATAGTTAGCCTTAGGATGTCCCAGATGTTTGACGGTCGCCCTTTGAGAGCAGGTGAACATCCATTTCTAGAGCTGCACATGGAGAAGACGTTGCTAATCAATCAAAGAGGGAGGTGAGGAGTGTGGTGGGAAATTCTGGGTGGGTTGAGAAGCCCTGCTCTTTTTCCTACTTGGTGGAGGCTAAGTTACCATGAAGTGGCAACATGCTCCTCGAAAGGGGGAGGAGTGTGGGAGAGAATTGGGAAAAACGAAGCTGCTGGTGCAGAGACCTGGTCATTAGTCCAAAAAGATAGTTTCTTCCAGATAATGTACAAAAATAGAATGGATGTTGGGGGAGAGAGCACAGCCAGAAAGAAACAAGGCTGTGCAAATTCTTTATCTGGAAAATGACTCCCTGGCTAATCTTGAAACAAGTTTGGAAAAAAAAATGTTTAAACAAGCTACTTTGCAGTTCACGAGATCTTTTTCCCCTTTGTAGCAAGATGATGCACTATACATGAACACTACCAGTTTCAGGATTCTATAGCTTCTGGTACCTTGCTTCTTTCACATCCCAGAAAGGAGGGTGGCTGAGCCGGAGGCCAGGGCCCCAGGCCCGATCCTTTCTCCTCTTCCTGTTCTTTCCTTCCTCCTTCTTCTTGAGAAGTGAGTCTTTAGTACTGAAGTCCTGTGATGGCTTCACATTCAGCCATAAGCACATATCCTTTCAGTTTCTACATTTCTCTAAACTTGATCAACACAGTCAAGTCGTAACAAATGCACTCCCATTACTTTCATTCTTTGCCTCTTAGGAGCCGCGTGTAGGAAAGAAATCTACTTCAATGCCCTTGGTAAAAACTATACTTAGGGAAATACCAGCAATCAAGAAATGCTGAATAATATCAACACAATGTACATGGGAGTTTTAAAGCTTCACAGAAAGAAAATTTAATGACATAAATTTAAAGGAAAATTATTCTTGTAACTACCCTCAAAGATTTTTTTCATCAGAAGAACAAATGGGAAGAAAATGTAGGTGCCAAGTCAAACAGAACTCGAAGTGTTAAATGTATTTTGGAGCTTGTGGAATTACATTTGCATCTTAAAATAATCCAAATGCTTCTTTAAGAAAGCAACCCACTTTCCCCCATTTTTTTTCTTCCTTATGAAGACAACCAATAAAAGAAATTCTTTCCTGTTTCCCAGTGTGGTCATAGTTGAGAAAACATGATTATTTGAAGAGAAATTTATTTTCACTAAACTAAATTATAGTTTAGAGAGGGACATTTGCATTACTTGTAGGTAGGCAATGGGTAAGAATAATGAAAATATTGGCTCGGCGCCTGTGGCTCAATCGGCTGAGGCGCCAGCCACACACACCTAAGGTGGCGGGTTCGAATCCCCAGCCTGGTCCTGCCAAACAACAATGATGGCTGCAACCAAAAAAAGGCCAGCGCTGTGGCGGGCACCTGTAGTCCCAGTTACTTGGGAGGCTAAGGCAGGAGACTCGCTTGAGCCCAGGAGTTGGAGGTTGCTGTGAGCTGTGATGCCATGGCACTCTACCCAAGGGGATAGCTTGAGGCTCTGTCTCAAAAAAAAAAAAAAAGAATAATGAAAATATTTTGATTAACTCTTTTCTCATAAAAGGAAGAGATGAGAAGAAATTTTGAAATCCAGAGAATTTTCCGAAAACAATATAAGGACTTTTTTTTTTCCTTTGCAAATAGCTGAGTCCAAAAAGGAGATTTGCAAAATGTAGGGAAAATGTTAGCACATTTAGTATTTTCTTTTTTTTTGTTTGTTTTTTTAGTATTTTCTAATTATAAAATCCAGACCTTCTAAGGGAGACATAGTCCACACAGTGAACAGTGAAACCATTGGAGCCATGTACCAAGAGGGGGGTGCATCAGGGAACCGTGGTTCATTTTCCCATCTCCCTCTCCTTTCAATGCTCCCATGTCATCCTGCAGGCTTGAGAATCATGTGACATTCCACAGTCTACTGATAGAGATATTGATGTCTTTGTCTCATCATCATCAGCCACCTCTGTTGTCACTGAAACTGGAAATCAAATAACCAAACCATCTCTTTAAAATTCTCTAGCCCTTCTTAACCCCTTTCTGTTCTTTGCCACAGCTCCAAAACCCTCTTATCATTGAAGATCTTTCCTGTTATCCTTCAAAACCTCCATTCAGCCTCTTTCTGAAATCATCTTAGTGTGTTCACAGTCTTAGCTCCCTTGTTGGGTCTTGGCTTCCAGCCTTGCTTTCCTACTGGTGGTGTTATCAACCCTCGTCACTCTCTATCAACCCCTCGTCACTCTATTGGCTTGTGAATAGGAAGTGCACCTCACCTGTGCACTGGAACACCCAACATCTCTAGAATTGCTTTTTGATACCCAGTGGTCATTCAATAAACACGTATACTCATAAAATTAGAGAAATTGAGTAAAAGAAGATTTCTGATCTCATATTCCTAATGTAAAAATGAATTTCGAATGAATCATTTTCTTTCGATTATTTTAGGGCAGCTTCCTAAAGTTTAAGGAGATACCTAAGTCCTTTTATTACACAACATTTGAGAAAGATCAGTCACCTCTGGCTTATTTTTTGCCACTACATATGATGTGGCCAAGAAACTTTTAAATTAAAAGTGGAATTAAACTTGCATTTTAAAATAATCCAAATGCTTCTTTAAAAAAGGAATGCACCATAAGCAATGCAATAGAGTCCAGGAAAAGGGTTACAACTGCAATGGGCTTAGCCGGGCAGGTCCCACTGAATGCTGCACACAGATGCGGTTTGTTTAAGAAAACATGAAGGTAGCTGTCATATTTATATAAAAGCTGCTCTCCAGAATTAATTCCTTTTAGTATCCCATTCAGAGGCACAGAAGGAAGATTTGTTTGGAATGACTCTATAAGTTACATTTAATGAAGTGACTTGGTTCTGCTCCACTCACTCTCAAGTGGTTTTCTTTCTCTGGTCGGAGTCCCTTTCATTTCGGACATCATTTACGACAGAGAATTAAAATTAAAAAGAAAAAGATGAGGAGGCAGCCATAGGGTTGTCACATTTTTCTGCTATGGGTGACATATTAGTATTACTCTCCCATCCGAATCTACAGTGCCCTATTAGTATGTATGAGTGTGTGTGAGGGCAAAGCGCGGTGGCTCACACCTGTAATCCATCCTAGTACTTTGGGAGGCTGATATGGGAGGATCACTTGAGGCCAAGAGTTCAAGACCACCCTGAGCAAGAGAGAGAGACACTGTCTTTACAAAAATAAGAAAAATTGGCCAAATGTAGTAGTGCATGCCAGTAGTCCCCCCTGCAGGGGAGGCTGAGGCAGGATCACTGGAGCCCAGGAACCTGAGGTTGGTGTGAGCTGCAGTGACACCATTGCACTCCAGTCTAGCCCATATGACCCAGGAGATCATGTACCAAAAAAAGAAAAAACAAAAACAAAAACAAAACCCCTAAAAAACAAACAAAAAAGCACTCAGAGAGGATATTTAAATTCAGAACAAAAGGTGGAAAGCAAGATAAAGGGCTAGTGCTGAAATGGTGAAACATAACTCAAGGGGAAGCGTGGACTAGGAACAGTTTGGGATGGGAGCGCTTTGTTTTTCTAGATTTTAGCTGCTAAGACATTTGTTTTTTTGAGCTGCATCCACAGGAGCATTTACATTGCAATATTTGGGGGTGGTTATCTTAACAGTAAAGGCTGGAGAAGGGGAATTAAGGCAGGGCTTAATTCTTAAAACATGGCAATGGATGGAACAGAATTCCCAGAGAGTGGTGAGCACGTTGAGGTTGGTATGAAGCTGACACGAAGTACATGCGTGATAACTTTTATTGCTACCAGTTTAATGAACACACAAATGTTTCACATATATCATTGAACCATAGAAACCATGATTTCATGGGTATTATCGCTTATGATAGTAGATATAAGATTTTCTTAAAAAGTATTCAAGTAATGTGAATGTGTTGATACAATGATTAACCAAATGATATGAAAGTTAGGTTAACCAGCTTGATGAAGATGTTTCAAATTGTATATGAAACAGCACATGTACCCCATGTATGCATGAATGTACACAGAAATCAATTTTAAAAAATTGTATATTGAAACAACACACTGTACCCCATGATAGTATTAATGTACACAGCCATGATTTAATAAAAAATTAATTAATTAATTAAAAGAGTATGTCTATTATAGAATGCTTTGACTTAGAGGTTCAGTATAGAGTCATCAGTTAACGTCTTTTTTTGCCCCAATGTCTCAAAAATAGACAACTAATATTTATAAATAAAAATAAAAGATAATTTAAAAAAACAGATCATGCCAAATCTTATAGACAATAGAAAAGGAAGAAATACTTTAAAATCATTCTGCTTAATCTGGATACAGCTGATATTAAAATTGGAAAAAATATATTATTATAAAGGGGAAATTACAAACATAATTTACTTTTAAATGAGGATGCAGTATCCTATATCCTAAACAACATATTAACAAGTTGAAGTAAAAATTAATGTTTAAGTAATGTACTTTAATCAAAATCAAATGCATTTATATGAGAATCAGTCACTATTTTTTTCTTGTCCTTACCCTCACCCCCTCCCTCTCAAAGTTTATTAATGTTAATATATGTGTGTGATTAAGTAAATGCTTGTGTGTTCAAGCTTATGAATGAATTTATGATTACGTGCATGAATGTTAACATGTTTGTGTAAGTTCATACATACTTACGGTCATGTGTTCAAGTTTATGAATGAATTTATGATTATGTGCATGAATGTTAACATGTTTGTGTAAGTTCATGGATACAGTCCTTTATCTAAGTGAGGAATATATGAGTATGAGAATGTGCGAGCTTCTTGGTAAGCATGTTTGTGTGAGTGAATGTGGAGCATGGTGTGATGTACTCCTGAACACATATAAGTGAATGTGTGTGCATGAGAGTATCAGTGTACAAGTGAATTTGTGAGTCTGCCCGCATATTAGTAAGTGTGTGAGCATATTTGTATATGATAGTACATGTAAGCATAATCATGCAAATGTGTGGGCCTGGTTTATGAGTGAATGTGAGAATGAGTGCATGAATGTGAATATGTCTGCAGTACTGGAAGAGTTGCATAGTTTATGGGGAAAAGTACTTTAGAAGGTTCTGCTGAATAAAACCTGGAAATTTGGGCCAAACCCAGGTGCAAGAAGGATTTTTGAGGGTTGGACAAAGGTAAGCTCAAAACAGGGGAAACCATCTGATTCTCAGATGGACCCCCAGGCTCCCTCTACTACCTCTTGTTCCTATGAAGGTAATTTTGTGTGGTTTAGTGCAATTCCAGGTGATATTAACAGGAGCATGTAATGTCAGGGTCAAGCAAGCTTGCATGTCACCTGCTTCACAGTCAACATCTAGGTCAACTAAATCAGTCATGGGCTTAGCTGTTCATTGCCCACATATCTGTAGGGGTTTAGCCTCTGGATATTGCTGTGGATGTCAATGGTTAGAAGAATAGGCTCGTCTTGATAAATGAGGTTTATGGGGTAGCATGGCCAAAGATAGGTATTATGGTATACATACCAAAATGACAGTGGCAACAAGCTCAGCATGTGATTAAATTTGCCATTATAAGTATTACTGTAAGGCTATACGCAGTCTTCTCTCCATGGGCAGATGTGCATTGTTATGTGGGTTTCCTGCTAATTGCCAATAGCAAATAGCATTGACACATTCCCCATGGGCATGGGATAAATTTCTCAGGTGCTCTTGGCAACTCAGAAAAACCTTAATTTGGCCATGGTGTAAATTAGATACTTAACTAGGGGCCACTCACATAGGGGAGTGGGCCACGGTTATTTCAAAAGTAGACATCAATTGGTCCATTTCTATCCCTGTTTATCACAATGTTGCTGGGTTTCAGTGAGGACTGCGTGTTCCATCACTTCCATTGTAGAGAAAACTTCTCTTGGGCAGGATTAGTAGCCTCAGGATGGTTTCTTGGGAAGTGGTGATGTGACTAATACCAATAAGTATCCTCCAAGGTTGGTTTTGCTACCAGGCTTCTCACTATCATTTCTACACTTGTCTCCTGTAAGGTGTGTGTGGGGGTGTGTTTTTAAAGGATCCTTCAGAAGAGTAAAATTGGCCAATTGCCTTTAAACATTTCCCAAGTCATTACTAATGGTGGTCTTCAGGCCAGAAAATTTTTTAAATAGCTGTAAGTAAGTAGTTACCAATTTGAATAGAGAAATAGGCATGTGGAGAGTGATTAGATTTCTCAGTGGGATCAAATATATTTTGTACTAATTGTATTCATTGTAACACCCAAAAGCCACCATTGTTTACTGTTGGCAGCCAACATTACAATTGTTAAAGAGCTTGCTCCCGTTCAGTGTTATGCAAATCTTGAAGAATTCCCAATCTGCTAATAGTCTTGGATCTTTTAAACATGCCTTGGCCCAGATAATATTTCCTTACTGGTATACATGGATAGCAAACAGGGAGGAAGTCCATGGTAAGTTGCCCTTGGCCACATGGCCACAAATGTTTTTCCACCTCAAAAAATGGGGCTTATACTGGAGGGGGAGAAAGATCATTATAATTAATAGGAAAGAGGGCCAATAGTTGTAAAAACATACATTGTTAGCAAGGTTTACATTTGTTATTACCCCAGGAATTAATAAGAGCTATAATTTTATTTCTAATCTTAAGAATTCATTGGTATTGGCTTTGAATTACAGCATATTTAATCTGATTGAACCAATCATAAGCATCCTGGTTACATGTGTACTGGGTATATACTATCTCTGGACATTCCCTAAATAAGACTTGGCCGGTAGTGGCCTATTCTTCTATTTGCTTAATGATATTAGTTAATAGTAATAGATCTCATCTGATTCACAGGGAAAATTTGCCCACAAGGCTTAGAAGTCACTATGAAGTCATATGCAGTATCTAAAAGTCTGGTTTAGCCAGAATGGGTGTTGATAGGAGCAGTAGAGATAGAATATGTGGTGCTGACCTCAGCATGGCTGTCTATGGTCATGTTGAGAAAGGATACCCAAGAAGGGTGAAGTCTAGGAGAACAGGCCTTCTCAAGGAGACCACAAGGATACACCTGCAGGGTGACTCAGCTCTAGGAAATTTATAAACTTAACTTCCTGGAACTTCCAAGTTCTGTGAAATCCTGTAGTTCTGTAGGGGCTGGAATAGCATCTCCTGCTTGATTCAAACTGGCTGCTGAGAAGGGTACCTGTGGGGCGGAATTTTTTGACTGTCAATAAAAAGGGAAAGACCAAACCAGTCGGAGAGTGCAGTCATTTGGAATTCTTCTATGCCATAAGCTCCAGGCTGGCGAATAAAGCCCTTCATCTTACAAATGTGGTATTTGGGTGCTCTTTCTCTCCATTGGGTCTCGTCTTCCTGCAACAATGTCAGCAGGTATGACCAACCAGAACAACCTTAACAGTCAACAATAGCATGGTTCCCGCTGTCCCTCATCTGCCTCATACTGTGCTCATCCTTTGGTGTTGTAAAAATTAAATCAAAGTCTCAGTGCCAGCCCCCCAGTCCTTATGCAAAAGAGAAGGTAAAAGCCTCAGACTCCTATGAAGAACTGGCTCCACCAATCATAAGGAGATTCCTTGCTAACCTTCCATAAGTCAAGACCTGCAAATTGTACTTATGTCTAGCATCTAAAACTAAAGCCTATCTGACTCCACACTAACAACAAATTATAAGTTTATCTTTACAGGTAACAGAACTGAAGATAAACATTCTTCCACCTACCCAGGGACATATATATAATTACTGCCTCCTGCACTCCCTTTTTCCCTTCTAATATTCCTCTTATTTTGTGTAAAAGGTAGAATGTAACAACCACTTTTTGTCATCAGCCCTACCCCTTCCACTGTCACCTCACCTTCTTCCTCCTCCCATGTGCCTTTAAAATGTCAAAGGGTCCAATTTCCCCTTAGGAAAAGCAGCCACAGCTTGTCTGTGGTTTGTGATTTTCCAGGGCACAGCTTCAAAATCTTGGCTTAATAAACCTCAATTGAGTGTGGCTCTCATTTTCTGCCACTTAATAAGTTAACAGTGTGTATGTAGCAGTAGTTTCTAGACATGCTTTCTCAACAGTAGTCTGTAGATTACCAGGGCTAGGGTGATTCACCAACACACATGCAGCAGAAATCCAGTAGACATGATGACACCAGGAACTTCTCAGGTAAGAAAGGGGCACAGTAAAAAGGTGAGGTTAAAGTTGGAGTTAATCTGTAGCTAGCAGTAGGAAGATCTGATTGTCCACTGGTTATTACCCCAGTGGTGTTGCCTAGTCCAGAAATGGTTTAGTTTCATCTCCTAGATGTGAGAGGCAGATCCAGGATTATTCCACAGTGCCTTTATTAGAGCAAAGTACATGGATGGCAGATGAAGGCAGTTTTCTCTCCAGATAGTAGTGAGAAAGAGCTTGGCTTACCCTGGATTATGAATGGACACAGTTTGAGCTTAGTTTCAGAGTCACTGGTCTACATCAGGTCCTTGTCAGGATCAAGAGGGAACTGTCTAAGCTTTGGGTTTTCTATAAGGGTAAAAGGAAAAATAAAAGTACCAGACTAATGTTCCTTTTCTGTGAGTGGCAAAGTCTGGGCTCCCATGTCTATGAAAACTGATAACTGGGTTGTGTCTAGTGATGGTGTGTACAACAGCAGAGGTCACAACATCTCTGTTAGTAGTCCCATTATTTGTTATGAGTTTTAACAATGGACCAGGGCTCGGCGCCTGTGGCTCAATCAGCTAAGGCACCAGCCACGTACACCTACGGTGGCGGGTTCAAATCCCCAGCCCTGGCCCGCCAAACAATAATGATGGCTGCAACCAAAAAATGGCCGGGCGTTGTGGCAGGCGCCTGTAGTCCCAGCTACTTGGGAGGCGGAGGCAGGAGACTCGCTTGCGCCCAGGAGTTGGAGGTTGCTATGAGCTGTGATGCCATGGCACTCTACCCAGGGGGATAGCTTGAGGCT